>LPNX011004401.1:645478-692754 GCA_001517045.1 Pseudotsuga menziesii | reverse complement strand
ATACAATGCTAAAACAAACTTGATGAATGGACATCTGAATTCTGACTTTCTTTTAGTACCATTTTTCATTCTCCAAATGACTAATCGAAGATGTGACTCATTGTGTAATTCCCAGGTTCTCTTAGGTACAGAGATCTCTTGGTAAGAACATGATTTGTGGCAATTCTTTCAACTAATCCATAATTCGCAAAGGTTTCTTTTTAAAAACATTGAATTTCATGTTTCAGTAGCTTCTGGAATATCATCATTTCAGTAGCTGTCAATTCTTTACTTTTACTATATGAAATTCAAACATTTCATCAAAACAAAATACAATTTTGTTTGATGAAATAATGTTTTTTAAAGGCTGTTGGGTAGGGGCACAACAGGATAACCCTCCTTGTTGGTCGAAGGGGAAAAATTCCCACAAGTTGTGGGGAACTAGGGTTATTATACACTCATATAGATGTCAGCTCTAGTAAGTAATTGTTAAGTGAGGCCGACATGTTGGAGTGGACATTAAGTGAATGAAAGAATATAAATAGAGAGTGAGCCTCTCTATTTATCATACACACACTCACTCACTGGGGCGCATGAGTGAGAGAGAAGTTGCTGAGACAAGAAAGAGACTACTGCTGTCGGGAGATCATCTTACTATTTTTGGGGTTTTACTTTTAGTGTTGATTCTATCTCTGAGGAAGTTGTGGGGTTTTCTCCTTTATGTTTTTCCCAAGGAAAATATTTGTTTCCATTGTCTCTTGTGTTTTGATTGTTGTGCTTGGTATTCTCTTTGTTAAAGATCCTAAGATAATGCTAGCTTGAATGATAAAAATATAACAATCTACAACATCACAACAACATTCATGGGAAAACTAAAAACCACTTACAACCATCAAAAGAAAGGGTTACAACAACAACGAGTGTGGAGTAAGGAGAGAGGAGTGGCCAAGAAAGTGAATAATTGGGCCAATGTAGAGTGGAGAAGTGACCTAGAACTTTGGAAGAAGAGATTAACCAAGATTCCTTGAAAAAGGAACTCATGTCAAATATGCTTTTTGAGGTAAGTGACCAACATAACAACTTCGTATCACTTCTATCTGAAGTAAGTGTAGATTAATGCGAAGATATGTTCTTTCAAGGAGATAGTCCATTAAAGGAGAACCTCCAGGCCCTGTACAGACATATATTAGCATAAATTGCAATGTTATATTTGTTGCATATGCATAACAGTTTGTCTCAAGCTTGACAACATTGAAAGGCCAAAGTCCAATGGGTACAAGCATACATATGAAGTTTGTGAATGGACAAAGGGCATTTGGAACTCCTCTGAATTAAGTTTGTGTAGTGTTTTTTGTTATGGATTACAGAGACCTATGCATTGGCTCCTTGAATGTAATGAGGACCAAGAGCATTAGACATAGACTCATTAAATCTGCAAATATTATTGTTGAAAGGGGGTTAGGCCAGTAATAATAATACCTGCAAATCCAAATACACAACCACCATAATCGCTCCAAAATTCTACATGTCAACATACTTGCTATATGTGATGTATGTTTCTAACATATTTCCATAGATGTGAAAGCATCGGTGACAAATAATAGTGCCCATCCATGTATATTTCCAAATCCTTTAGGAACACACATTTATAATACATTATATAAATACTTGTGATCATATCATAGTGCCCATGTATAACATGATATTTTGTAAGCCTACCCAATACATGTTAGGAAAAGGAAATGCAAGCAATAAGTGAGAATGGAGACTTGTATGTAACTAAAAGAGGGGCATACATTAGAATTTTTAGGGCTACCAAATGCCCACACCTATTACCCAAACTCATTCTTGACAAGATTTTTCTTTAGGAAGTAGGAAAATTTTACAATTTTTTTGCTTATAAGTCTCTCCAAGTTTTTGCTGGTATTTTGCTATGTTTTTGCCCAAAAAAATTCGGCCATGGTGTAGGTAGATACAAACAGGTATTTGTTAGATCTGTCTTTCTCCAATGAGGGGAGTTTGGAAGGCTAGAGGACATCCAGTAGGTCTACAAGGGATAGATCAACTAGATGTCAGAAGATCAAAAGAATATTCAATAAATGCATGGAATTTTTTCTCAAAGGAGGGGGGTCATGTTCCTATGGTGATGAGACAGTGGAAGACATCGACGTGCCCTTAAGGTACAAACACCTAGTGAAACAATGGGTGCCTATGGATCTTCCTCAAGTAAACACTGATTTTTTTGTGAATGAGAGGATATATAGAATTGCACCCTCATCATTGCATGGATTGGGGTTGTTTTGCATGGACGACATAAAGGTTGGATACAATAGATGTACAGAATTGATGGAGTATGTTGGACCCTCTTACAACTATAGTGATTGGATGCACCTGGTCCAATATAAATGAAGTATGCGTAGATATGGGTTGTTGGTGAATTATATACAACTGAAAGACAAAGTTCAAAATAAAGGAGCAACGTTGTACATGGACGGAAGGCCAAAAAAAACTAGTAATATTGTAGGGTTTATAAATAGTGCACAACCAGGGTCTACACTTAAGCAACCCAACTGCATATTCGAGTCACGTGAAGGAAACTATGTCTTTGTATGTGCAATTAAATCAATAGCTGCTGACAAAGAACTGCTTATTAATTACAATTTGAATCGTGTAGATACAAACATGGTTAGTATGGTTGTGGTACATCCAACAATTTAACCAACCTTTTATTAATTATTTTAACATCTATAGGATTTTTCATTAGCATATAATTGTAATTTTCTACTTTTCTGGTTTCGTTAGGTAATTTTTAGTATGTTTTTGATGCAGGGTTCTCTCAGGGGAACCTCCCTCTCTGTAGATGTTTGTAGACCTGAGTCAAGGCGGGAAGGTATACATCGATATTGCCAATGTAATAAATTTAGGATGGACAAACAGATCTATTGTTATGTATTTTTATTAGTATATTCGGTTCGTTTATATAATGTTATCTATTTTCGATTGTTGATCAAGGAAGCCAACTGGCTATTGATTAGCCAATGGCAGCATCGGGGCAATACGCAAACATGAATGTAATTCTCAATTTCAAGTATTTTAAAATCGTAAACATGTATATCGTGTAGCATAATGTTTATTTTGTTATGTATTTTTTTGTTTTTATGTTTGCGTTCATGATGATAATGTTGTCTACCTTTTTTGCAGGTTGACAGGGGAAAGTCCCCAACTGTTGAACAGACGACTGGAGCCTCAAGGCAACCTGTAAACCTAAATGTAATTCCACATTCTAAATACTTCAAAAATGCACACATATAAAACATGTAGCATAATGTTTATTTTTGTTATGTATTTATTAGATTTTACATATTGCGTTCATTATGATAATGTTCTCTACTTTTTTTGCAGGTGGTCAATCGGGGTAAGTCCCTAGCTGTTGATCATACCACACCCTCATCTAGGCATCAGGTATTCCTAGATGTAATCCTATGAATCTATCATGATAGACAATTTTTGTTAATATAATTTTTTGTGCACACTATTGCTTCAAAGACTAAGCAATGTTTTATATATTTCTGTTGCAGACAGGGGATTCGGTTTATGAAACACCGTCTCAATACTCTTTACAGAATGAAGTCTCCCAGTTGATGAAAGATAGTGAAATTAGAGGGTCTGCATACCCGTTGAGGGTGCTATAGAAGAACAGGGAAAAACAAAATGAGGAACTAATTCTTCTGACATTGACAGTTGCACAAATAGAAGAGATCGAAGAAAAGATTCAATTGTTGTTACAGAGACGTAAACAATTGGAAGTAAGTTCCCGAATAATAATGTAAATTGATTTAGAACTTTATAATATTTAATTTTATATGCTATTGAACTTATAATACAATGGTTTGAATTTACAAAATGTTATGGAGCTTTGCAGTGGTGGTCAAGGCAATGTTGGTCCCAGTGACCAAACCACTCCACGTACACCACATACTGCTCCCTTATTGTCCACTAAACAGTCGACAACACGCTCTGCGACACCCTCGATTGCAGCAGAGGGTGCAGCCGATGTTGCCCCACCCACAACAGATGTTGCAAAAGAAGGGGTGGATGCAAGGTTAGATAAAGAGGTGGATGCATTTCCTGGATCTTCTCATGTCACTAGCATTGGTTCAATAGTGTGTACATTTTTGGTGAACGAAGATCTGGTTCCAATAAAGATAGAGAAGATTCCAGGTGATTATAGATTGTTCAATTTAGTTTTGATAATTTGTGTCTAATATACCGATAATATTTTTTAATGTTGACTAATGATGGCATTAATGTTTTGCAGGAAATGATATATTTTATAAACGTATGAATGATTTGTCCTTGGAGATCTTTGGGCCCACCATCTGCACAATGTTGAACAAATAGTCAAAATCTTTAAACAATGAGTTGACTAATCACTTGGTTGGTCTATTCAGACAAGATACCTTCGATACATTGAAGGTCCTACAAAAGGTTGGACAACATCTGAAGATTGTTCGAGACCAGTATAGGGTTCACCTAGAAAATAACCCTAGGTATGAGCACCCTCCAATGATTCCATCTATGGAGTGGAAAGCCCTGGTGGAATATGGAAAAGAGAGGGGCCTAAGAAAATCAAGAAAGATACCACCATGAACAGGGAGGTATGCAATACATTCCAAAATGTACTAGTAAGCCTTATTATTACTAGTTTTTATATCAAATTTGGTACATCAACTAACATATTTCAACACTTGATTAGTCTCTCGGACACATCTAAGGCCACTAAGGCAAGAATTGAAAAAATTGGCCAACACAATCTTGGGCCTAGTGGTTACTCGAACTTGGCGGCCCGATATGTAAGTATCGCAAAACCCAAATCCACATCCAAATATCATATAGATAATTATTTTCATTTTGTTATGGACAAAAATGTAAAATTAATGACATCATGCAAATATGAAGGCCAACTGGTTCAAAGAATTTCCCAGTGCGGATTACATGAAGATTAGCTTCAAAAAGGGCTTTGATGCTGTTGTTGAACACCAGAGAATCTTGTCTGGGCATACTGTACGATCTTCTGTTGATCCATCTGGTGCGCAGGTATGTAAAAACTATATACTTTAATGATAATTTATTAATTCTCATGCAATTTATTCGTTATAAATAAATTAACATAAATTATTTATTCCTTTTTTAGCAGGAAATTAATGATCATGTTCATGTCGAGGATGTACATGACCAACGAGACAAAGATCATGCTTCGATTCCTGGTAATGAATTTATTAATATGCTACTGTTTTGTATAGATAATTGCAAACGATGAACATTAATTCTAATTCTACACAATTCAACTACAGAGCAGGTAGGTGCAGATAACACTGAACAGGTTGAGCCTATACAGGATAATGATGAACATGCTGATGTGCCCCTGGAAGGGGAAAAAAGACATTCGTAATGTTTTTTTAAATGAATTAGTCGTATTTATAAAAATAAAAATAAAAAAATTAATGAAAGATTTTGACATTATTGCAGAAATTCATCGCCCCCCATCGGAAGTTCAACCTTGCGAGCAGTTTAGTAGGGAGACCGAGGATCAGATTCCAGAAGATGTGACTATGACTAAATATTTAAAGATAAGAAAAGTAAAAAGGAATTGACTAAACAAATTTTGAGTAATTCTTATTTATAATAAAACAATTTACATGGTTTTTTCCTCTGTTTCATGAATGAATGGTTAAATGAATGCTTTAATGAATGGTTTACTGATTTTTTTTATCTGCCATTGACTAAATGAATGGTTTAATGAATGATATAATGAATGGTTTTTTCAGCTGTTGAATGATTGAATGGTTTAATGAATGATTTAATGAAAGCATCTTTCAGCTATTGAGTGAAATAATTTGCAGTAGATGCATTGTTATTTGCATTGTGAAATAGTGAAATAAATTGTTATTTGCAAGTAGATGCATTGGGTTTGGGGAATTGAGAGTGATGTGAGGGGGGGGGGGAGGGGCCATAAGAGCTTCCACCTTCACGTGGTTGGTCTTATTTAGTAGATAATATTAAATTATTCTCGAAACAAAGAGGAACTCAATGAATGGTAAGGAAGAATACATTAAAAAACAGTTATTTCTATCATTTTAGTGTATAATTTTCACTATTTCTATTTGACTCCTCCATTGGAACTTGTTACAGATAACATTGAGAAAAAATTTCATATTTAAGAGGCAAGAAATGGCATTGTGATGTCATCGATGGCCTTATATACATAGTGTTTTTGGTTATCCATGTTTTATCAGGTGATCTATTATTAACAATAAATTAACTTGAAGAGTTGAATAGTATTGTAATTTACATTGTAATAGCATTGGATTTATTTAGATTGGTTTTGTTATTTTCATAAACAAACATAATTTTTTTTGATGGGTCCTAACATGAAACTATTGCAATAGGACAAAATTTGAAGTATGTTGAATGATGTTTTGAAAGGTAAAGCACAAGAAGACAGTGCGAAGCTCCACAAATCAAGGTATAATTATGTTTTATTTTGTTTGATTGAGTTATGTATTGGGTATTTATGCATGTGTACACACACACATTTAGTTGATGACGATGATTACCATACATTCAGGCGAACTTTGTTCTATATGATCTAAAAACTTACCTTAAATAGTTTGATTTATCAGGATAACTGGCCCCTTGGTAATACTTTACCAATTCCATATAGCTATGAATTCCATATGTAGATGAAAATATATGGGAAATGGCCATTTGTCGTCAGACATATGGCTATGAATTACATTTTATTCATTCGTCATATTGTTTGAACATTGAATCACTAAAGTAAAACTTATATGCATGTGCATGACCTTGAATTGAAGGATCATAAGAGGGCACACTATTTTCTTTGCGGGTGAGTCCTGTTTTCTTTCTTTTATTTTAAATCTAAATTCTAAATAAGGACTTATTTTTTCATTTCAAATTACACCAAGATAGATTCCACATGTAAAAACTTCCTCCATAAAGAAATGATGGATGATGACAAGTAGAAGCAAACCCCAACCTCCAAAATTCCCTAAGAAGCAATGTTTCACCTTGTCCACAAAATTGTCCAAGAGAAGGCCTCTCCAAACTGGAAGGAAACCTAAACTTATGTTGTGTCTCCCCTAAGTCACCTTCAAGAAGGATGCCCCTCCAATAATATTCATATAGCAACAAAAAACAACTTCTAAGAGATATCGGTCTCTATATATCCAATGGACCGATCCAATACTCAATTAATATAGAAACAAGGCCTTACTTCAGTGAAAAGTATCCTCCAAGGCCGAGTGCTTGCTAAAAGAATACTTTCAATGGTGTCCTCAATCCTATGTAGACATAGTTGAAATACCTCGTAAATGGAACTGGATTCCTCTAAGGATGACTTATGTGGATTGGATCAACATTTTTAAGCCTCATGTGATATATAAAGGAGCCTTCATAACACATCAATGTTTCCATACTTCTTCACTGCTGAGTTTTTATTGCCTAGATTGTACCTCCATTACGCTAGGAAAGGTGCACAAAACTCTTGAAACATGATTCAAAGGTGGATTATCCCTCAATGAAAGTGAAGACAAGCTAGTTGGGCCGCACGTTTATGAAAACTTCACCCTACAGTGCTTAAAAATCAACAAAATATGCCATGTGAGCTTGCTAGAAATGATAATGTTGAAGTGCTAATGTTGATTCGACACCAAGAGATAGTTCTTTGCTGCTACAATATGCCCAAGGACACTTTTATGCTATTGTTATTTACACATATCTCACCCAAACATGGTATTTTGAAACCTATTATTGTGTTATACCCATTAATTTTCCCTATATTTCAAGGTTTAAAGCCAGTCTCATCAATACATCTTCCCAAAACTGGATTACCGCTCACTAGGAGGTCAAATAGGGTTGAGAAATGATTTTAAGGACCGGTATGTGCCCAACAACATGGATATTTAGGGTCATTATTGTTTTTCGTTACACCAGACTTCCCATAGACATGGATTTACTTCTCTTATATCCATAAACTCTACCCAGAACAAGCTCAAAGTCATATCAGACTTTCTAGATATCATTTTTACTACTGATACTTATTATAAAAAGTTCCCAGATCTAAGTTTTAGCCACTTTATGTAGGTTTCCAACCGTGGTAATGCTACAAACATAAATATAATTAATTAGAATTAATTTAAAAGTCAATAAATTAAGATTAGCATCAAATGGAAATTTAAGGGAAAAACCTATTAGGTAGAATGGCTTTGATACCAACGTAGCAATGGAAGTGCTAAATTAACATAAATTAACATATTAAGTGCCTTGAGTCTTCCTCGAGATCTACCATTTCCTTATCTTCATTTATCTTAATTAGTCGTCTCAACCTTGAGACCTACCATTTGCATGCCATTGTAGACTCTCTAAGTAGGATACCATTATATTAGCTTTCCCATCCTCTACGCTTGGCTACATCCATATACCTCTCATCCAAGGTCTGCAAATTCCTCTTTCAACATGCTAGTTTTGGTCAAATTCCAGATTGAATAAAAAAAGCAATGGAGAACACAACATGAGAAGTGTGAAACACTTAAACATGAATGTGAGACATAATGATAGAATGAATGGAAATGAGAGAGTTGAGGGAATGATGGATGAATTCTTGGAGAATGAAGAACTATTACGCTTCCCTATAATGACTGTACTCAGCCTAGACTCCATTAAGTTATAACACCTACCCAACAGATATTACATACTTAGCTTTCTTTGGAAACTTGTGGCTTAGGAAGGCTCAAACAATTCGTGACTAGGGAAGGGAAACATTGACCATAAGATAAGGTAACAAAGTTTTATCTATTAAATTTGAGGACACAGATAGTCGAAAGAAATAGCTTCATGATGACTTGGAGAGAATAGAGTCCTAGTCAACCATTTGGCATGAATATACAGAACATGTGGATAGCACATTAATGCATGAAGAATGTTTTCCAGACCAAATGAATTTAGACAATGGTGTATATTTGATTAGGCTAGAGTCAAATTGCAGTGATAAAGCCAAGGTGACAGAAATATCACAACAAAAAATGTCTCAAATCTTATAGCGAAATTCTCTTTCAGCTTTGTATTGTTCTAGTTAGGATATTTCCTGTCATTGATAGTTAGAGTACAAGGTAAACATTTAAATTCATAATGCAAATTTGACTTCAGGGGATACTTTTGTGTATGTTTTCAAATCCCATAAATACTGCTTTCACATGCTCTTAATTTTATTTTCAATACTCAACTCTTCAAGGAGTTTCCAGTAAAAGTATGCAAGTATCTATTACAAGGAAAATATGCAACTGCAGTGCTGCTATAATCAAAATTAATTTTTTAGAATGTAGAGTTTTCTTTAAGAGACTTATTTTGTTTGACTTCCATACCGTAGTGTGTATACACATCTTTCACTTTAGCTATATGCTTATCATTTTATTTCTTAATTCTGGAAAGTATTTCAATTCCTCGATTGCATTATATTTAGGCCAGACTATTTTATTTGGAGCAACCATGCAAGTTTTTTTGTTGTGAGCTTGCATGCAAGTGTCCTATGGCTGTATCATCCAGTGATGCATGTGCTCTATCCACATTCATAGAGCTGACACTTCAATACACATTCATTGTTCGCTTCTTATGTAGAGTCTGGTGACACTCGAAATTATTTAAATTACATCTAAAAACGTCTTGTGCACTCCTTGAGGTGTACACTACAGATTTTTCGTTAGTAATGTTACATAACAAAAATAATGATTACCAGTACTGATTACACATGGAGCAATGGCATGAATATTTTCTATCACATTTTGATGTGTAGATTCTATTTGAAATTCATTTTTTATGACTGTTTTGAAATGGAAGTTTGATACATTTATTGTAGCATTTCAATCCATTTTCCAAATACCCTCTCAAACATTATGAAACTGCTTTGTCTAGATGTATATGTAAATTCCATGCTTGTTAGTCCAAAATTAATATTTTTAACAACACATGTTTGTATGTAAACACTATACTGAGTAAGTGCCCTACTTGTTTCAAAGGTATTATTGGTATGCTTGATTAGGAAGTGATTCTTTACTATTTATTTAATTAACAAACATCATTTCAAGTTACTGAGCAGTTAGTCATACATATGAAGCTTCAAGGTAGGAACTTGAGTTTCCTCTATTGTATCCTGCATTTATGCGAGAAACTATACTCTTAATTTCCTATATGCAAGTTCTCTTCAATCTCATATCGCTCTCTTATTAGGGTTACAGTTTGTATGCATGGTCAAAGGCAGATGGTTGGTAACCTCACTCACGGTCCATCCAATGAAAAACCTATGAACCGAATGGCCCAATTGAATGAATTGAAGGGGCTCAAGAGTGAAAAGAGTTTTCATGAATACTGCAAGCTTGATTAAACTATAATATTATAACCCCTACAAAAATTTGATATTTTATGCTTCAGAATGTAAATATTTGTGTCAAGACCTCATGCTGGCTAAATATACAGTCTTACAAGCCTCATCCTCCATAGATCCTACTGATTAATTTCCGATCAAAACTGGGCATTTTAGTATCCTTTCCCAATCATCATTCTGCTTCCACATGCCAAGTCTTCCATTTGATTAAATATTATAGTGAGAATTTTTGAAGCTATCATATTTAAAGACACATTAGAGGAAATTTCAATTTAAAATGGGCCTTCCAAAAATAATACAAATTCCATGTCATCGTGTATTATCCAATCAAAATGCTTTAAAATTAAAAAAGGGATCACCTATTAAACAATTTTTTAATATAAATTTGGGGATAGGTATCATTAAAAAAACTACTTTTTTGTTCGTATTATCGACATATCTCCCCGTGTTTTTACTCAAATTTCGATCGGGAGAGATCGTTGGATGCATAATTAAATTCCACATCCAACGAGTACCCACTCAGCATACTTTTGATAGGCCCCTCTACCCCAAAAACAAGAAATACCTGAAAAAACATGATGATGACATCATCATCATGTTTTTCAGGTATTTCTTATTTTTGGGGTAGCAAGACCCATAAAAAGTATGTCAAGTGGGTACTTGTTGGATGTGGAATTTAATTCCGCATCCAATGAGTTCTCCTTATCGAAATTTGAGTAAAAACACAGGAAGATATGTCGAAAATACGAACAAAAAAAGTAGTTTTTTATTTTCTTCCTCCAAAATTAATAAATATTATTTTATTATTTTAACTATTATTTTATTAATTTTTATTAGGAGGCCCATTTTGAGTTGAAATTTCCTCTAATGAGAACCATTCTCAACCAATGGAAAACCTCAGTGGTAAGGGTCTTGAAGATCTTCATTCTTATTGCAGATATATTTTTGTGCTTGTGATGAGTTGAGCTCTATTTTCATCCCCTTTTTAGACCCATAATCCACTATTGGTATTTTTATTTAACTCTGATGCTGGAAAAGGTAAATTGGGTAGATTTCATCACCACAAGCATACTTCAAGTGATTCATTTCTATCCTTTTGTTGATCAAGTGTGCTCATCACCTTTATTCGTAGTTGCCCAAGTGTCTGCTTAGGCTGTATGTAATATATCTTTGAAATATGAGAACAATGTTCACAGATTCCTGAGATTCAGATAATTCCAGAGGCCTTAAAATAACTTTCAAACTCCCTCAGTGATGTGTACCCCTTGGTAAATCAATTCCTTGATCAATCATAAACATAATTCTTGGGTACCATTTGTTTAGGTTGTTTCTCGTCCTCTGCCTACAGTGGATTTTAAGCATTCCATTTTATAACTCCTAGTTGTTCTTCACATGTATAGAATTAGATGGGTTTTAGTGTCTGATGCAAATATCCTGGCTTCGAGGTTCTTTCCCAAGGAAAAAATGGTTTTATTGAAGAAATCCCATTTGCAGCCATGACTTTTGATAATGTTGTGAGCTATAATAGGCAATTAGATGAAATTTTGATGTTGTACATCTATTTAAATAGAATTGTATTCTGAATCAACTCCTTTCTTGTTCGGTTATGATATCCTTATGAGTTTATCTGCATTCCATTTCGCAGGATTAGGAAAGACTAAAAAGGTTACATGAATTCTCATCAAATAATGCTTTCATGAGGTTTCTGACTAATTGTTCATCTGGGTAGTTCCCTGGAAGCTGACAGTAATATACACTAAACATAAGAGCATGTTTGTGAAATGCTCTCAGTAAAGGTATCTGTAGGAAGTTAAATTTATTCCACTGAAATGGTTTTCAGAAATGCCTGTTTCATCTATGTTGCCTAGACTCTATACTGGTAACAATATTTTTATCCTTGTTTGTGATTGTAAATTAAAATTATAATGTAGTATTTTGAACTTTTTATATGGGCTGTTGATATAAATTCAAATCATTGGAAGACTTTGGTGTGCCTCTGCATCTGAACTACAGGATTATGTTTATCTTAACCTGTCCTGTGCATGAAAATAATTCACAATTTTTTTCATATACAACAATTATTAATAGCATATGTCATGGGCAGTGGCATTGTTGACAATTGAAATATGGTTTGACTTTGATAGCATTCATGTTGCCAAAATATATTTTGCAAGTTTAGGCTTCCTGTTTATGAATGTCTGGTAACATTATATACTTGTAACCTAGAGTAACATCCAGTTAGTTTACATTACAATAATGCCAAGAAGCAATCTATCTTAGCCAATGTTTTGCCTTTGTGTAGAATTTCATGACTATTCTAAATGTTGGTATTAGGTATAGAAAGGGATTTCATAATTTTCAAAACCTTATAATTTGTGTTGAAATCCTAAGAACAAGAGGTAGCCCGTGCTCCTACCCTATATTACTCTAATGTTATGTCATTGGTTGTGATCTACTTATAGATGACAATATCAGTAATCATGTGTGTTTTTCAAGTTGCAATTTAAAATCCACATTGCACAAAAGGTGTAACTACACAGTTACTGAATGAGAATCGTTAGAAATCATGCATAACATTTAAAAATTCTGATATTATTTGCTTCCTGGTCCTACGACCTTTTGAACTACCATTTTAGAACCTGGAAAACATGTTCAAGTTAGTGTTGAGTTATTTGAGTTATGTTGAGTTGTTTGAGTTGTTTGAGTTAAGATCATTCAATTCATTCATCAAGTTAGTCTATTTAAAGATTGACATAGTAAAAGACCTAACATTATAAGAGATACAATAATGTAATAGTTAAAACTTAGGTTATCTAAGGTTGAATATCACATTTTGTCAGAGCCTCGCAATAAGACATTGAACTTCTTAGCCAAAAACATTTGAAATCAAAGGGTAAACTAATTGGTGAATGGAAACCTTTCAATTGAAATATTTTTTTGAAATACATTGGAGAGCAAGATTGTTGAGTTTTGAATAGGTCATTCATTATATCAATTGAAATATTTTTTTGGTATGAACATGGATATCAAAACTGTTAGGTTTGGAATATGCTCGTGGGAATATACACCTTTCTAAATCTCCCTAGGGTGCAAACAAAACAATTAGTGCAATGTGCACTAACAACTTCTCTTTAATATTCATACCGTTAATTGATCTCTTAGATATGTGTCATAAGGTATCTTACCACTATGATTATGTCACTCATGCATGTATTGGTGAGGTTCTTATTCAAGAACACCTTCTAGGAAATTTTCACACTCTAGTACAGACTCTAGAGTAGTCAGTGATGCATGTATTGTTGAGTTTGTTCTTCAAGAGAATCTTCTGGGAATTGTTGACACTCTAGTATAGAGTAGTCATTGCTTCATACATTTTGTTAGCCTATTTTCCTACAATATGAGGGATTAGGTGGAACTTCATTCAATCCATAATTATCATCCTTGATTTTTTTTCTCATATTAACCCAATCATTGGGGATTCAAGTAGGGTGCTCACTATTACTAAGCCATGATTTCTTTATTTAGATCTATGTATTGGTTGAACTCCCATGAGGGGATTAGCTTCTTTCATATTTTAGCATTCATAATTTCTCAGTATAATTTAGTCAATGTATAATTTCATTGAATCATTTATAGAATGGAGACCTTCTTTAGTGCCATATGAATGAGGATCAAAAGAAAAAGAGTAAGCATTCTATAGTTGGAACTTACATGATTATTATGTGATAAACCTGTAGTTATAATTATAACTCACCCAAATCGCAAAGACATGAAAAAAACATAATAACATGAGAAGAGGTTGTTAATAGGTTTCAAATTAATTTTAAACCTAGTTTAAGTTGTCATGTGATCCATTGTTTTCAGATGAGGTTTTGATTATCATAAACTAATTCTAAAGATAATTTGCATAACTGCAGTTTTGAAGCAGAAGAAACATTGTGTTTTGCAATCTTCGTGGGTATACATTGGTGGAAATCAATAAGTGGACTTGCTCTTGTTCCCATTTGGGGTTGTATAATACACAGTGATCTGAAATAGATCTATATTTGTTTTTCAAGCTAGAGTGGATTTTTTTGCTTGCAATTAGAACACATTTGAGGGTTTGTTTAGATAAGCTTAGGGTTTAAATCATGAAGCTACTACTATATTTTGGACTTGAATAATAAGTTCTTTACATGGGATTTGAACATATATTTAAGGGTTGAAAATGGAAACCAACTTGTTAGGGATCCAAAGACAATAAGTCATGCCCTAGCTAGTGAGAAAGTTAGATGGGGTTTACAGACTACCAGATGTTGTTTGGCTAAAAAACAACAGCATTTCTAGTTTTTTACAAGATTTGGAAAATGCAATAAGGAGGGAGGTAAATGTCCTTACATTCATGATTGAGAAAAGGTAGATATATACACTAAGTTCCTGAGGGGTATATGCTCCAATGTCGATTGTGAGTTGAATCACAAGGTATAGTAAAACATTAAATCCATACACTAGACATGGAGATGTCTAGATAAAAGAAAAATTATGTAGTTTACGGGATCTTATGGTAGGATTTATTGTGTTTTATCTTACTTGTTATGTTTATTTTTGTGCACAAATTACTCCAGACTGCATGTAATATTGCTCATATTTTATATAGGGTGAGTTAATCTAACATTTTTGTATTATGCTATCAGAATTTCTTAAATCCTGGTAGCCTAGATAATCTATTTTTTTTTCTTTTGACATGTTATTACACCAAGGAGAATTTCCCTTATAAGCATGTGAATGTTCACCCAAAAGTTTCATTTTTGATGGATTTCTCAAACTCTATTGTGTAGAAGGTGATAAGGTATTGTCTGTTTCATAGTGGAAATTGCATTTTGTAATTTTTTTGATATGTTTATTTCTATTCTTGTTGTATGTAGTCCTTGTGTGTTATATCAAATATACAGTGTATGTTTGCGTATTGAAATTTACTATGTATGGTTTTTGGAAATGCAAGGATGAGTTAAGATGAAAAGTGTATACAAATGTAATTAAATGAACAAAAAATATATGTCAAAGTACAAAGAATCATCCAATTTTTCTAATAAATTGTAGCCTGCCACTTTAAAGTTATTGCACGCTAACTCCAAGGTGGTACCCTTCATAAATGACACTTCTAGATTTGATTAAAATTATTTGTTTCCCACACTAACCCACCCAGACTACATTAATTACTTGGTGATTTGTGTTCATAATTGTTGATAAAGTGTAATCTGTTACATATATGTAGACACCATGGATAGGGTGGACCGGAACCATGTGATATTGACTGTTGGCTCACCTTTGCATATGCGATATTTTTGGAGTGACTATCAAAATCACCACCAAGGACATCTCTCAGATGCCTCAAAGCATCGAGAATAGACCTTGAACAAGTTCCCTTGGCACAACTTGGAGTATTTGATCCTTCCAAGAAACTAACACCGGATAATGGAGTTATTTTGATTTGTGAAGGATTCAATTTTTCAACCATATTAGGGACTGAACATCCTTCCTCCAAACTATGTTGAGTTGCATACAAATTCATACATAAATATGTTCCAATATTATTCTTTATAATGTAATTTTGGAAATGTAATGGTTAATTGATTTCCATGTCTATTGTCAAAAACAAAAGTTATTACGTTACTTTTTTAAGCCTATACACATTGCTTCCATTGGGTGATTTTAGTTATGCAGTCATGAAATTATTAGCCAAAAACATTTGAAATCAAAGGGTAAACTAATTGGTGAATGGCAACCTCCCAAAATATTTTTTTTAATTACACAGATTTCCCGTCGCATTTTCGATGACCATTAGGGGATGTCCGATGAGTTCGCTGAAGATCCAACACTATCAGTCATCGGTCGGTCAATGTGTCCCCGTTTCATCTTCGATGTCCTACCAACAAATTCTGGCAAGACTTCCATAGCTCTGACAGTCGAACCCGTTGGATGTCAGAGACTCACAAGTGGACATGGCCGTCGCAAAACCTACGGCCTTGTGTCGGAAATCTGATGCCATATCCATCGCAAAACCTATGTACAGGTGTCGAATATTTGACGTCTTGCCGTCGGTAACTCAACGGTATATGCAATTTTTTTGTAACAAATCTGAGTGACATTCAACAAGGCGTCGTTAGCTTTTCGACAATAGCAAGTAGAATGTTTGACACTCATCTGTCATAATTTTGATGGCATAATAATAATTTTTTGCAGCAGAACTGGATGACATTCGACAATGGTGTAGTCGGATCTTCGACTGGTATTAGCATGTCATCGAATATCTGAGGTTATGCCACCAACGGCAAAAAAAACTGCATATGTTGAATAACTGACATGGCATTGTCAAATTTCAGACATGGCAGTCGTCGGATTTTGGGCTCAATTTCTGTTGTGAGGACGATAGATTGAATCAAGGCATGACTGAAAATCCACATTAACTCAAAACATATTCATGAAGACTTTCACTTGAGGGAGAAGACACCTTACATCAAACATTTACACTTGGTGATTGAGTTCATTGAATGATCATGAGACTTGCATTTTATTGCTAAGTTCCACCTATATATCCATCATAAACATTATTTCGACCTTGTGACATCGATATAGATTATTAATTCTTGAGGAAGCCAACATATATATACTTTTAGGTCCCCATTAATGACCAGCTTCCCAATTGTCAGACGAGACGTTGAATTTTGAAAGAGATCATCTTACCAATTGTTTTACCACTTCAAATTAAATATTTGAACTATAGGGACATGATTGAGAAATTTATTGAATTGCTTTTGTATTCTATGAACTATCATATCCTCTAGATCCTTTGTATTTCTCATTTGGGATAGGATTAATAAAGAGTCTCCTATAAATATAATAGATTGAATTCCAAGCGAGATGATATTTAAAAGGCCTTAATAAAGCACTTGGCTTGATTATTTGTAGCCATTCCTAGGCCCCATTCAAAATTTAACACTATATGTCCTCCAGGATCCAAAAGGATCCCTCTCCCACCTTCCACCCCGAAGTTAAATTTCAAAGATCCATCAAAAAAATAAAACATGACACTGAAGTTCTGAAAGACACTTTTGAAATTCATCTTTCTTCATTTCCAATTTCCAAGAATAGGAACCAAATTGATTTTTTTAATGGGGTCTGCACCCATAATTTTTGGAAGGAAATCTTTATCCCATAATTTTTTTGCAACACTCATATTATCATTGTATTGATTTTGCTTATATCTGTTAGCCAAAACTGAGCCAACTAAACTTGAGTTTACCGCTTAGTTATTAAAAATTTCAGGCCGACCTCTTTTTACTTGTCGGGTGAAACTTGTCTAACTCCCGACTAGACAAGTTTATCAAATTTGGTCGGCCTTTTAGACCCAACTAATTTACCTCGACAAGTTCTTACTTGTCAATTCTACCGACAGGTTTTACTTCAACCACTTGTCGGTTTCGGTAACCGACAACTTGTTGGCTTGACCTCTTTGACCACTAGTAGGATGATCACATCGACCACTAGTCGGTTTTACGCAACCGACCACTTGTCAGTATTACTCGATCGTTTTACTTGGACTCATTTACTCTGTTTTGTTTTTAGTTGGAGTTTATAGAGTATGTTTCTTAGTCTAAAAGACTTAAGAAATTACAAATATTTTTCACCTGTGATTAAGATGAAGTAAAAACCGTCACAATAACAATCCAACATAACTATAAAAAATATAGACAAATATTTAGGAAGACTTGAGTCGACCATTCTATCGTAAAACCTGGAACTTTCACGGGGTGAGAAATTTATGGGTTCTTGTTCTTTCACTCAACCGTAATTGTAAATAACATTTACACAAGTAAATCAGGAGATATTGTGTGGCTAAATAAACATGAATTCAACAATAAACTATTTCATATATATAACTTGTGCGGAAATAACAAAAAAAAATACAAACTTGTCGATCCAAACTTGTCGTCTCACAGACTGATCCATTTACAGAGCTTCGGCTCTTCGACAGAATCACACACACAAAGCTTGAGCTTCAACACAATTATTTCTTCACTCTCTGCTATCCTTTGAGCTCTCTCTCGCTCTCTATTGTGTCTAGTGACTAACTTAATTTACAATCTTCTTCTTCTATTTATAGGAAACCTAAAAATTGCTTCTGCATGAATCAACTGACTCACCATTAAGCATTGTAATAACTATTTACCTAACAACTTAGCTTCAGAAATTAATTCGACTGGTTTACATTTCCAAATCGTGGACTCTTCCCTCTTTTCAGACTAACCGACAAGATCTTGACTGATACTGACTCAGACAGAGTCGGCTGAGATCAAATACAGATCTGCGAGTAATTAATATTTCCAACAACATCTGCTTTTCATTACTTCACTGAGAAGGGCCTTGGCTCAGAAATCAACTGATGATGTTAAGGTGGAACTATTTTCAATAATTTCCATGTTTCTTGCTTCCAAAATACATACTTTAAAATAGAAAACCATATTTTGGAGAAGACAGGTTTACCTAAGAATGAGCCTAAATATTCCTTGTTCCAATTTAAAAGATATTCACTACAATTTTCAAGCATCCTAAATATATAGTTGATATCGTTCAAGATATGATTTCAAACCTACTTTATATAATCACATCTAACAAATAGATGATTGATTTATTTTTCCATTGCTTTTCACAGGACCCATCTTGACAGCCCTTGTATTTGTCTTTTTTGAATATTTTCTGCAGTGAGAATTTTATCGTGAACAAAGACCCAACGAAATACATTTATCTTTGGTAGTTCATATTTCTACCAAAATTTTGACCATAACCATGAGAATGGAAGATGAGACCATCCAATATACAAAGACACATATCCCTCTTCCTCTTCAATAGTATAAATCCCACACTTTCCCCATCCTCTACAATCTTTACAATCCAATCCAGAATTATGGGTGCCACCCCTTGAAGGGCTTGAAGAAGAAAATCAAAGTATCCTAGCAAGCAAGGGTGATGGAACAAAAAATATTTCCCAAATTATCCAACCTCCCTCACCGTCCCATTCAAATAGATCAAAAAGAGTGTGAACCCCTCTCGTTGTGCACCATTCTTTTATATTGGTAAATCTTTCAGTTTTAATGAAAGGATATTTTCATAATATATTGTATTTTACTTTTTTACCATTTCTTGGTATCTAGTAAATTCCTTCTTGTATTACATGTCTTGCATATTTACAAAGTTTCCATTTTTATGATCCATTTCCTTTCCATTTGTAGAGATCAATACATCTTAATCTAGGTTTATGAAAATATATTTCCTAAAGGATTTATGTCCACCATGCTTCTTCTCCTGAAACCAATTTCCAAATCCATTTAGGTCCCTTAGCTAGATTCATTAATTTCATATATATTATACATAGGCCTCCATTTCCTTTTGGGTATTTGATTATGTTATGTTTCATCAAATGAAATTCTTTACTATTTGATTTCCCTCCTTGCCATGGGAAATTTCTAAGAGGTTTTTCAAAAAAAATCATAACGCCAATCGGAGCGAGAAAGAGGAACACTAAAATAGAGGAAGGGAGGATAAGACAAACCCGATTAAGATGATTTTTCCAGTTGGATTGATCCACCACATGCCCCACCTTTGTATTTTTGCTTTGAATTTCTTAATGATTTTTCCCATTTAGCATATTTGACTCTTTATACAATATGGGAATGTATATATATATAATATGGGAATGTATATACAAGGTTTGTATAAAGAGTCAAATATGTATAAAGTTATCCCATATTGTATAAAGAGTCAAATATGGGAATGTATATACAAGGAATGTATAAAGAGTCCCATATTTGACTCTTTATACAATATGGGAATGTATATAAAAGGAATGTATATACATATATGTATATACAAACCTTCATAAGTTATCCCTTAGACACCACCCAATCCCTTTTCTATCAAACCTTGCTTTCAATGAGACAAAATTTCATCGACGACACCAAATATATCCTGAGCTTCGTATAAAGTTGAAGACAAAGTCTCAGGCTCTTGTCGTTATTCATCATTTTCCAAACTCATTCTAGTGCGGTTGGTGATAACAATTGATACTTTACATTTTTTCCAAGTTGAACTTAGGTGCATCAGTTGGTCTGGGTGGGACATAATCTAACAGCATGGATGCAGACCCTGCTTCTTCATCTTTTGGTGGTGGTGTTGTTTCCTTCTTGCATGTATAGGACCATTTCTTTTTTTATGCGCCAGGTGGGTCTAGTCATAAATGAACTGGTGGAATCGACGGTGACTGTGCAGCTTCTTCTGCAATCATGGTCTATAGTGGAACAAATGTGGCAGTGTCTTCCATAATGGGCGTAGGTGAACATGTCTCGATTCCTGATTCTGTAACGGTGCTTGTACTAGAGATAGAAATAACTATACTCTGCAAAAAAATTGCCTCGACTCTTACAGTTGCAGACACAATAGCTTAGCGTGCTCAGCCAGATGCAAGAGAGTGAAGGAAAGTTTGGCACGAAGATTATATAAGTCCACCCATTCAATCAATCATCTAGTCACATGATCGGGAAATAAATGGAAGGGTGGCAGTGATTTACGTCACATGGAGCAATATTTTGAATCATTACAAGGAGACCTCCAATCAAACCGTCACTTTTCCTGTTAGTTAAATGGTAGTTATTATGAATTAATGACGAAAGTGACCAAAAAGTACAGCGTTGAAATATACCACATCCCCAAATTAACTACAGTCAGTTTCCTTTTGTGACCAAATTTGATCATTCAACGGTAATTTTCTTCTTACGAGAGGTATATGACCTTCAACACATTTATTTCCTTGTCACAGATCAAGAGTCTTCACCGCCATTTTTTCTTCTGCAATATACAGATAATCTATGAAAAATTTTCTTTTTCCTCGATAGACATATCGGGTGCGACATAACACTCAATATTTGAAACAAAAAACTCATACTTTTTACAAGAGTAAAATTCATAAATCTGTGTCTTTTTTTTTCCGACCAAGTCGTAGTTATCCTGGTAAGGCTTTAGCCAACTTCCATTCACCAATCCTTTGGAAGGTGTTCCATCTAATTTTTGCAATTGTATTGCGCCTCCTTCAGTGATCTGAATGATATCATATGGTCCCAACCAATGTTTTCTCAACTTGCCAGGATGCTTTAAAAATTTATTGTCATACAGGAGGACAAGTTGGCTAACCTGAATTACTTATTCTTGAGGTGTCTGTCATTTGAGGATTTATGTCACACCTTCTCAATATTCTGATGATAGCCTATGACGAAATGCTCTTCCTCCAACTGCACAAGTTGCGACAATATTTCTTCGACAACACTAACATCAGTCATTTCAGTACATAGTTATTCTGAGACTGGGTACAATTTATTCCATTGGCATAACAACCTCTTGTCCATACACCAATCAAAATGGAGTTTGGCCTATCAATTTCTTACAAGTCGTGCGATATTCCCATAGTTACGCAGAAATTTTTTGGTTCCATACATCTCTTTGAATGTTGCAAATATATGTTAATGTGTTCTCCGGGATCTTGTTGAATGCCTCTACAACACCATTCGCTTGTGGGTGATATGGTGTCATCTTTGTACTAGATTTGGAATTCTTCAGTTAATTCGTTGATCAACTAAGTGACAAAGTGTGTGCCCTAACCACTTATCAAAATATTCGGGCATCCAAATCTAGTCACAACATTGTCAAACAAAAATTTTACAGTAGTTGCAGCAATACAATCCTTTACTAGTGATGCTTCAACCCATCTAGTCAAGTAATATGTCACGGTAATAATGTATTGTGCACTTGTTCTTTTTCTTGGCGATTTGATTGGACCCATAAAATAAAAAATCCATTTTCCAAATTCTTGTAAAGTTATCTAAGGTACTAGTGGAATTTCATCTCTACGCGACGGCTTTCCAGTTCTCTGACAGGTATCACAGTTGCGACAATATTCTCTAGAATCTGCGTGCAAGGGAGGCCACCACAATCCTGCTTGTAATATCTTTCACACTGTAGCTTTTCCAACATAATTTCCTCCTGCAACACCAGCATGTACTTCATTAAATATCATTGGTCACTCATGTTCCAATACACAGCGACGAAGAAATTCATCAAGTCCCATTTTATATATTTTTCCAGCTATCAACTGGAAATCTGCAGCTCGCACAACTAATTTCTTCTTTTCTGTGGTAAAGAATATAGGTGGTGAATATCCCATACTCACTAATTGTATAATGTCTCTATAGTGATCATCAAACATCATGATCACAAATAATTGTGCGTCAGGAAGACTATCGTCGAGATTACCAGGTTCTTCTCCAGTTTCAATCCTCGACCGATGGTCTAGTCTTGAGTTCATTTTCTCGGCTTAAGAATGACTTCAAATTCAATTTCTTGGAAAAGGAGAAACCACCGGAAAATATCCCCCCCAACATTGGCTTATTGACTAGGTATTTCAACGCAGAATGTTTTGTGTACATTTTGAAATGTACACCCAACAAATAGTGTTGAAATTCTTGAAGAGCATATACCATGGCTAGTGCTTCTCTTTCCATCGTGGTATAGTTCTTCTTTGTTGTTGATAATTTCTACTAGTAAAGGCAATAGGATGATCAATAGACCCTTTTATAGGCTGTGTTAGTACCATGCCAAGTGCAACAGACGATGCATGGACATGTACGTCGAGCACGATAGGTGATGCATGGACTTGGGCATTGTGACCTTCTTATTATTTAGGGTGTTAGACTCTCTTGGAAATGTTTTCTCCATTAAACCATAGCATCCTTTTTCAACAGCTTCTCCATTGGAGAAGTCACCTCCTGTTGGGATTAGGGCAGACCCGGGTTCTATACTTTTGTCTTTGCACCAACAAAAGACCCACAGTGTTGGCCCTTTCGGCAACAACTTGTGAACAGGTTGCAGTCTCACCCGAAACAGCTATGGGGTGCCGCAGAACCAGGTTTCTGCAAGCAGAAGAGGGATATTATTGTACCTTTAGCCTTTAATAAATAACAATCATACAATACAGATCTTCAACAGTCACTTATATAGCTTCGCAATTAGATTAACAAATAGTGTCTTTCTTAACCCTTAACTGGGAATTCACAGCAAAGTTAGTATTTAGCAGTGATCTTACTTATCAGTTATTTACTTATCAATGCATAAAAGAACATAACAGAAACAACACAAAAGAACCACAACACAAGATATAACGTGGTTCACCCCCAGTTTAGGGGCTACGTCCACAGAACTGTGTTTTATTCAACTCTTTACAAACACCACAGTTTTGATCTGTGCACTTAGCTGCAGATCCCTTCAATTCCTCAATTTGTGCACTAAGTTGCAGATCTCTGCGCACACAGCTGCAGATCTTCTTATTCACCCAAAAACCCTCTACACACTCAGCTGCAGAGGTCGTCCACGCACACAGCTGGGACTTAACCTTTCTTACAACACTAGCCTTAGCTTTGCATCAAATCATCTTACATCAAAAGCCTAACCTGACTCTTTTACAAAAGTGCTTATTTATAGAAGTGCACTTATTACAAAACCATGGGCTTAAACCATGGGCACCCCGAACCCTAAACCCTGGACTTAAACCATGGGTTAATTACAAAAAGAGGGCTTTGACTCAACCCCGACACCCCTAAGACTATTTTGAGTCGCAACTCCGCTTACAAACTTCCACAAAAACCGTGGAGTTACCAAAATTAAGGACCATTAAGGTGTGCACCCCAACAGGCCCCTAAGACTCACCAGTGTCCCGTCCCGGGACACTCAGTTGCTTGTCTGGTGGGAGAAATTTGTTGGCGAAGATAGTGAACTGCTTGTTGAGGCCACGCATGATATTTTCGGCTGCTTGCTCCTTCTCCACCAGCTCCTGCAATGCTGTCATTGATGCTTCGCTAGCCTTTTCCTGTGCAAATGCAGCATACTCCTTCAGGACTTTGAGCTGGTTGTCCACAACAGTACTCAACTCCAAGGCCTCATTGACAAGGGGCTGCATAGAATTTTCCAGCAGTCTTGCTTTTGTTCTGTACGACTCAATCTCCTGCTGGAGTTCCTTGATTTGTTTTACCTTGAGAATTTTCTGCATAGGGGGCAGGATCTTAATTTCCACTTTTACTACGTCCAACTCTGCCTGTCACTGCTTGATGGTTTCCTGCAGCTTTTGTACTTCTGGGTTTTCCTGCAGTGTTGTCCAGGCATCGACGCTTTCCTCTAGCATCTTGGCTGCACTGCCTACAAGATTAGAGATCTTCGTTGCTGAAGCCTGAATGTCTCTGCGACGCTGCTCCCTGACCTCTGGTGGGCTCTTCGAGATGATGCATAGTTGAAGCTCCGCAATTTGAGCCTCATGTTCTACTTTGAGCTTCTCTATTTCACTGCGAGTCTGTTGTGCATAGTCTTTCAGCTTGGCAATTCTTTGCTCCGGCTCTTCCTCAACCTGTATGTCGAAGCCAGGAAGACTTTGACATGCCTCATCCAATACTCATGCTAATGTGACCTGCTTACGTTCTACGTTGCTCTTCCTCTACTCTGCTTCCTTCAACTGCACTTTGAGGCTCTCACTCCGCTTCATGGTATTTTCCAATTGTATATGTGAGTAGTTGTCCCATGCTTGGATCTCCTTCATGATCGCTAATTGGCAGAGATGCAACTCCGTCATGGACATCTTGGTGTAATCGATTCCAACTATCATGCTCATCTCCGAGCGAGATGCTGCGTCAGTTATTATGAGTGTTGCACTTGACACTTGTCCCCTGTTTTCTCTAACTGGCCATTGTCTTGTGTCTGGCCGTGCATTTACTAGGGTGTTTCTTGCTGCAGCACCAGTTGCTGATTTTTCTGCTAAGTCCTTCAGCTCTGAAATTCCCCGAGCTAGCATCAAGGTGCGCAGCTACAAACTCTGACCATCTCTTGGTGAGAACTTCTGTGGACTTCTTCAGAGCCTGATCAAGCTCCTCAGTGGTTAGGGCGGTTTCTTCGTCGATATTCTTGTCTTTTGACGCCTTTGTTTTCTTTTGGGACTGAGGTTTGGTCACTTCCTCTGCTTCTGGCGACTTGCGCTTATCCATCCGATTAGGGTTTGAGACTGTTTTGACCGAATCCTCTGCTTCCTCTTCATCTCCATCATCTCCACCATGGTTGCCTTCACTCTGTTGCGACGCACTCTATTCTTCACTTTCCTCGAGAGGGTCATTCTGCTGCGTCTGACTAGGGCCAGCGCCCACATTGGTGACCGGAGGGATTGGAATGTTGGGCTTTGTTCCTGCGTCCTTCAACCATTCAGCTAGCCACTGCTGAACTACCGCGAGGATGTCTTCTTTGGTCACCACATATGGCAACTTCCAGCATGCCTTCTTCTTATCTGCGCAGGCCTGGATGAAGACATTGTGCATGTCGGCCCTGAAGTTGGCCACTCCATCATATTGAGAGAATAGCTCATTACTGAGCCGCAAGGTTTTTACGATCTCATATGAGATACTCATCATATAAAAGGAAAACACATAGCTCGTCATCTGCTAGGATGCTTTGTCCTGTGACACCCAGAGAGATGCGTACCTTGCTGCGCCAAGCATGTTCGGAGACACAGCAACAAACTGTGCCTTGGTAGGTTCTTTCCATCCTACTAGTGCAATAAGGACTATCAACCAAGAGTAGTGAAAAGGTATACCTTTCTCCTGCGCTTCGCAGGCATCTTCAAGGAATTCCTTCGCAATGTACGCTACCCAGTTGTAACTGTAGCCTTCATCATAGTTCGCAGCAATACTGACAATCGGGGCAGGCACTTCATATGGTCTGCACTTTCTCATCAATTTGCAGGCTAAGAGTTCAGCTGTGAAGCGAATGTTTTGGTGCTGAATTGTCGAGGTTTGATACCCTCGCTTCCCTTTCATTAGGCCAAAGCGGTCCTTCATGCTTTGTGCCAGCTTCGTATCTTCATGTTTTCAGGGAAATTCTATCCTTGGATCAGGCCCTTCCCTTGGTAAGCCTGTGATCCTATGAATAAGCTCACCATTGATAGGAATTCTTTTGTCTCCTATCCAGAGGTACCCATCATGTACTAATGCCAAGAGCTGCTTGACCACTATGGTCACCTATGTGTTGCGACCAAAGTGGGGAACATTGAGCATCTTCAACAAACCAGCTTTATCTAAGCCAGCAGCCCACTATTTCACTTCTAGTAATGTCGCTCCAGTCTCTGGATATTTGACAAAGTGCAATTATGTTCCCGGGGCGAACTGTGGAAACTCCCAACGATCATTCGTATCGTGGTCTGCATACTTAAGTCGGTCTATTTTCCCTGTCATGGTTTCGACCAACTGCACACCCTGTGGCAGCAAAGGGGTGTGTAAAGTGAACTTAGCGTTCTGCCACGGTGGTTGAACTCCTGGTCGAACAGGCTGAAGATATGGTGGACGCTGCGGTGCAATGTTCTCATCCCCTTCAAATGGGATCTCCGCTGAACCAGACGGATTCATCTTGGGATCCTCCGGTGTTTTCCCTGATTGCTTGTGTCTGTCTTCGTTCCACTTAGAGCGTACTTTAGGTTTAAATTTCTTCCTGGTAGATCGTGTCTGCTTTGGTTGAGGTGGTGCTAGGGGAGTCTCTTCGCAGGGTGCAGGCACAGGTGGATGGCTGAAAAGGTTCGGCATACCCCCCTGTTCAAATTCTCTCACTAATTCCTGAAGCTCGCAATCAGCTGTCATGGGCTCAATTGTAAAACTCAAGAAACTGCGTAAGTCTTATAGAATCCATCAACGAAATCTGTCATAACTGTGCATTGAAGACACCAAATCTGACGGAGATCTTGTCCAAACGGCAGTAGGCTTGTCAAGATCTCGTTAATACAAGCAGTTGATACAGGGAATGTACCGACACCGCCAAATTTGGTTTCCTCCAACGGTCGTATTTTAAGCTCCGACAGATCTTTCCTTCTTCGGCACAAGCAGTAACTCTGGCTGCGCCATAATGGGGACATTCGATACTTCCTGATACCATCTTTGACATGGCTTTGAACTTCAACCCACGACAAAATGTCTTCCACCGCCTCAATGATTCCTTTTATTTCTGAGAACTTCGTCAGAAATAGGTCCTGATACTCATGGAGAAGTTGGGTCACTTTGCTCACCATTTCTTCATCCCAATAATCTCCAATTATAGCATACTTAGGCTTTCCTTCTGATCCAATGTTTACTGTCTGCGTCTTCAAAGGCTGAGTCACTTCAAGTGCTTCAACTGCTGGTCCATGTACTTCACAATGTCCTTCTGACTCAGGGATGTTAATGTTGCGTGGATCATCATCCTCGTCAATTGCGAGGTTATAACATTCTACTGCATTAGCTTCTTGTTCCTTCCAATCAGGTTGGTATTTTGCTATTTCTTGATCATCAAACACTTTAGTATGGATCAATCTAACAGCTGCGCCCAAATCAGGACAAACCTCATTAATAGAAAATGTCAACACAAAACTATCAACAAGACTATCCCAACTTACAGTACCATGCCGAAGCTCGACCTCCGCATACCAATTCTTTGCTATGGGTTCCAGGGTGTGCACAAACCTATGTACCCATTCTTCACGAGGTACATGCTTCCATGCTTCGTATAATTGCTCCAAATGTCCCTGAGGACTAGTCTTACCATTAAACCTGCTTCGCACCTCCTGAGGTTGATCCCTGAATCGTAGGCAAAGAGACTTCTGGCATGCTTCCCAACTATGAATGTAATTTTTATGACCATTCCACCATTTGGTTGCTGTGGCTCTGAATGCTGAATCGAGACTCTCCATTTTCTGTGAATCTGGCACCTGCTCTAAGAATTGTATAATAAAATATGTTGGGTCTGTCAAGCCATCAAAGGTAGGCAAGTATCTTGTCTGTGAACCAAGCCATCTGAGAGACTTGGTAATTCTTGCACATTGGTGTCCATGTAGTTCATAAATTCTATTCTGCCAATTCTCTAGACCATCATTTGAATCTGTCATGCAGGAGCTGTCGCACTGCCAATCCATGATACCTTCGGCAGTAGGATCAACATAATATTCTTCCTTCGCTGTGATGTTGTAGATATGGTCCAAAACATCATGATCTTCATCTCTGAGTGGTTCTGTGTACCTTTCTCCTTGAGAAGGGTCCAGTGGCACAATGACTCTCAAAACATTCCCTTCGAAATTCATTTGTCTCTTCTTAAGGTTAATGACTGCAGCATTGTCTATGGCCCACTCAATTCCTAGCAAAGTTGGGTAGGGGTTGCTATCATCAATTATCTCAATGAATTCAAAGTCTGCTAAAGTGCTGACTCCATCAATATCTACTGGGACACTAGGGAATCTTCCTAGGGGCACAATCTTCTGCTGATTGGATAATCTCAACTGTATAGGAGACCATTCAAGGGTAGGTTTTCCCATTTGTTCCCATGTTTGTTTAGTTAAGACATTTACTTCGGATCCTAGGTCCAGAATGACATCAGTCATGTCATATTCTCCTATCTGAGCATGCAATCTCATTTCTCTTCCAGTTCTTCTGACTCTATTAACAATTTTTTCCTTACCAGGGCTTTGCTGAGGTTCGCAAGAAGCAATAACTTTCTGTAACTCATTTAAATCATTCTAATTTCTTAAGAGCTTCATGCAACTCTGTAAAAATGAAGACATTGTACTTACTTTATCCATCAAAGCTTCTTGAGACTATGAATGCTGTTGAGGCTGCTGCGCAGGTGCTACTAGTGTGCTCAGATTAGCAAAGTCTTTTTTGGATTCCAGAAATGTCTCTTTTTCTCTTCCCACATCGAAGGTTGGAATTTTTTCTGGGGCCTTGCGAACCCAAGCCTCATTAGGTTGTTTCTCCTTATTATGTACTTGCGTCATAGCGCCACTCCTTGTAACAACATTAATGGCTGGAACAGGTCTTTGCTCTACACCAATCATCTGAATATTCTGAGTAGGAGCACTATTTATTTCTTGTATCTTGGCTATCAGCTGCAGGCATTGATCAATCACATGGTCGACTGCTCTGCAATATCGACATGTCGTAGTTGGGTTCTAACAATCTCTAGCTAGATGTCCTGCCTGATTACAGTTATAGCACACAACCTAGCCTCGACCTCTTCCAGGCATACCACCATGACCAAGACCTCCAAAAGTACCCCGACCTGAGGTACTACCATGATACCCATATCCATCATTACCTTGTCCATCGTTTTGTACCCTATAAGCATCATAGGTTCGTTCTCTCATGAGGTCAAAACTGCGACATTCATCCTCATTGTGGCCAACTGACTCACAGAACTTGCAATAGGGGTTCTTAGGTACTTGCACATATCTCTGCAGTAGATAGCAGTCTTCAGGTCGATGCTGGCCAGTTGTCCTACAGATCTCATAATATAGAACACTAGGATTGAATGGGTTTGGCGCACCAGAATTCAGGTAATTTCTTACTGCAGGACACTGTTCCTTGTCATGTCCTTCTGTCCGACATCATGTACACAAAACCTCTTCTCGAACAACTTTGCCTTTCTTCATGTCGCGCAGCTCCAAGACCATTGCTGCTAACTGCGCTTTTATTTGAGCTATACCAGAACTATCTTTGACAAGAGTTGTTTCAAGTTTCATAGCAATTTCCAAAGCCTCTTGCTGATCAGCAACCTTCTGTTGCATGAGTGGAGTCCCGATATGCGGTAACAAAGCTGCAATGAACCATTCCTTATGTTGTGTTGGTCTAATAGTGAAACTGACTTGATCTAGCAGAACTTTAAACCTCTGATCAAAGTCCCACACTGATTCTCCTCGCCTCTGCTGAATTTCCTTTAGTTCGGTGATACACTGTGACTCTGATTTAGGCTTCTTAAATTCCTTTATTATTTCCGCTTTTATATCATCCAAGACATGGTTCTGAGTACTAGAAAACTTCATCAACCAGGTCAAAGCGCGGTCCCTAAAAGAAGTAACCAGCTGTGCTCTTCGTGTATCTTGATCCGTAATGTTCTTGGCAGTCCACACAGCTTCACATAAGAACCAAAACTATTCTGGATCCTCTGATCCAGTTCCTTTAAAGACTAGGAGCTTAATATCATTATTCATATGGGCCATCACGGAGCTAGGGGGGAGGGAGGGGGACTGGTAGTAGGCGGGGGGGAACTTACTGGGGTAGACTGACCTGCGACAGGAATACTCAGGCTAGGGTTACTTTCAGACTGCGACGGGTTCCCAGGGATAACAGGTCTTCGCTACGGGGTTACTGGAGGGTTTCCAACAGAAGGGGTTTCGTCGGGCATCGGGTCTGCTGAACTTACAGGGGTATACTCGGTATTCTGACCTAGGGTATAGGATCCAAAATTCCTCTTGTATCTTTTACCACTTCGCAGCAAACCACTTTGCTCGTCGAAGTCACTTTCACTTCCAAACATAAGTTAGTACTACTAAATCTAACAGTCTGATTCAATGAGCAATATACCTTTTTCAGCCAATAGCATTTTAATTTTCAAATTAAATGAATTTAAGTACTTACCCCTTGGTCCTTTGAAAAACTTCCGTTCGGCTTCGCTGAATGAAGTACTTGTGTCGATGGCGAACTCCGTCACAAATGCTTCAAGGGTTCACGTTGTCCAGAAATCAACAGATCGGGATATCTCGTTGTTCACCCTTTTCAATATATTAATTCTTGCGGGGGTCCAATCAGGAAACTGACCTTCTTGGAATTTCGGCTTTCTCTCTGTCAACCTGGATAACCACTGGTGCAACTCTATATGGATACTACCAAAGAAAATTTCATAAACATCAAAAAATGTACCTTTGTAAAAAGGCGTCTGAACTGCGACGCAGATCTTTGTTCTCTTGTTCAGCAAATTTCAGATAGGTCTCTTCAATCCAATCACCAATTTCTTTCATTGAGGGTCTCCAAAACATAGCCCTCTAGGTACAACGTAAACCCCTCTTGAGTAGATACTGAGTTCAACTGGAAACAGAACCAATTTGTTGGGCTTAGGGCAGACCCGGGTTCTATACTTTTGTCTTCGTACCAACAGCTATGGGGTGCCACAGAACCAGGTTTCTACAAGCAGAAGAGGGATATTACTATACCTTTAGCCTTTAATAAATAACAATCATATAATACAGATCTTCAAGAGTCACTTATATAGCTTCGCAATTAGATTAACAAATAGTGTCTTGCTTAACCCTTAACTGGGAATTCACAGTGAAGTTAGTATTTAGCAGTGATCTTACTTATCAGTTATTTACTTATCAATGCATAAAAGAACATAACAAAAACCACACAAAAGAACCACGACACAAGATATAACGTGGTTCACCCCCAGTTTAGGGGCTACGTCCACAGAACTGTGTTTTATTCAACTCTTTACAAAAACCACAGTTTTGATCAGCGCACTCAGCTACAGATCCCTTCAATTCCTCAAGTTGCGCACTAAGCTGCAGATCTCTGCGCACACAGCTGCAGATCTTCTTATTCACCCAAAAACCCTCTGTGCACTCAGCTGCAAAGGTCTTCCACGCACACAGCTGCGACTTAACCTTTCTTACAACACTAGCCTTAGCTTCGCATCAAATCATCTTACATCAAAAGCCTAACCTGACTCTTTTACAAAAGTGCTTATTTATAGAAGTGCACTTATTACAAAACCATGGGCTTAAACCATGGGCACCCCGAACCCTAAACCCTTGAATTAAACCATGGGTTAATTACAAAAAGAGGGCTTTGACTCAACCTTGACACCCCTAAGACTATTTTGAGTCGCAACTCCGCTTACAAACTTCCACAAAAACCATGGAGTTACCAAAATTAAGGACCGTTAAGGTGCGCGCCCCAACACCTCCGCATATCCTTTGATAAATTTTTGATAGTATCATGTATGTCCCAATGTCATTCTCAGTTGCTTCACTATCGAGGGTGGTGGTAAGTCGATGATTATCACATTTTTAGCAAGATCGACCAGGATTCCATCACAACAAACTACATGGCCCAACAGAATTCCAAACAGGGCACAAAAAATACATTTCTTTAGGTTCAACAAAATCTACTCCTATCGACACCATTCCAGTATCAGTCTTAGGCTCTCAATATGAACTTTTATGAGCCCAAACACCGTCCATTGTCGAAGTACACCTCAAGAAATCTATGAATGAAGTCTTTGAAAGCAACCACTACTATCCTGGAAAGGATAGCAGGAGCATTCTTAAGTCCAAAGGGCATTACCATAAATTAGAAACACCCCCACTCCATCACAAAGGTTGTCTTGTGTCGATCTTCCTTCGTGATCCTAATTTGATGGTATCCAAAGAACCCATAATTGAATGAATAGACTTCTTAACCCCTGACACTCTCCAAATACTTCATCTATATATGGAGTTGGAAATGGATCATGCAAGCAGGCATCATTCAGCTTCCTTAGGTCGACACAAATACGTACTTCACCAATAGTTTTCTTATCCTGCACTACCATCGGGCTAATCCACTCATATTCTTCAACTAGTTCTTTGATACCCGCATTCAACATTCGATTCAACTCTATCTTAACTTTTTCTTTGTACCATGGATTCAGCCACTATGGTCATTGCTTCACAAGATCTGCATCGGTATTTAATGGTATCTTCATATCTCCAAGGTCCCTGAAAATCCCCTTCATCTCTAAAACTTTTGTAGGGAATAGATCCTGAAATTTGTGCAGTTAGTCTCTAATATTCCCGATAGTTTCATCATCCCAATAATCTCCAATATTGGAAAACTTTGGATTCTTTGGAGATCCAATATTTACTTTCTTGACTTTCAACGGATTCAGAAACCGGTTACTTGAAATACCAAATCTTTGCACCGCACGAGTACCTTCAGACTCTAGGATATTTATGTCTCATGACTCATCATCATCAAGTTCACCTATCACATTATAGCACTTCATTCAGTGTTGGATTTTCGCATTGATCTTATTAAAGTTTGTCATCAACACCAGGATGTCTTAAAATATATTCGTCTTGATTACTTGTAACACAACATCAAATGAGCGATGGTCATCAGCAAAATAAAACGTGTGTGTAAAGTTGGAAGCTAGTTCTTCCCATTCAATTGTCCCTCATCGCAGCTCAAACAATGTGTACCAGTTCCTTGGTATCATGTCCAGTGTATGTATAAACTGATGGGCCCATTCCTTTCGCATACATGCCCCCCACGTCGCATGACAATATTCAATGTGCTTGATGGGATTAATCAATCCTATTTACTTCTGATTGGTATATCTAATCTTCTCTCTGAATCAGATCTCCATCAATCTTCAACATTGAGGCCATTCTGAGATATATTTTTTATGTACGATCTGCCATTTGGAAGGTGTAGCTTTAAGAGCAAAGTACAGGGCGGACAAGTGTTGATTTTATGTAACTTCTTCTTCAAATTCTGTAAGAAAGGATGTTAGGTTAGGTAAACCTTCATATGTGGGTAGATCACCTACCCATCGCATCGATTATGTAATTCTTGCGCACCTTCTCATCGACACTTAATGCAATTGAGTATGCTAGTTTTCCAAAGCTTCTCCAGAATATGATGTGAAAGAACTAATGCTGCGCCAACTGAACATTTCGTCGGTCATTGTATTCACATAATCATCCATTGTATAAGTAATGTTATATATATTGTCTAGATATCCACCTTTCCCTTCACTGTCCACTTGCTTGGCGTATCTCTGACCTTCCAATGGATCAATTGGTGTGACCACCCTTAACTCTGAGTCTTCAAACATTAAGATTATTTTCTTAAATTTGATGATGCTATGATTATCAATTTCCTAGTCAATCCCCATAAGTGTGGGATACAGATTTGTATCATCGACAATGTTAATCACTTCGAAGTCAGCATAATTTTTTAGTCCTTCTATCTCGATAGGTACCTGATTCAGCCGACTGATAAGTAGAACTTTCGACTAATTTGATAATCTGAGCTGGAGAGGAGACCATACAAGTCTCGGCTTCCCCGTACTCTCCAAATTATGTCTAGTCTAAATGTTAACATCGGAGCCCAAGTCTAGAATAATATAGTCCTGTTGGCCTGATTTTCTAACCTAGGCCAACAAGGAGATTATGCCCACACAATCAGCTTAAAGCAGCATCCGGTGTGTTTGGAGTAGCAAAATCTCGCATGTTATGGTCCTGCTACCAACTGAATTTTTCTCTTAAGGAGAAAAATTAAAATTCAGTGAAAATCTATCCTAAAGTTATATCTATCTAACTGAACCCTAAAATTAGTTTTAGCTACCAAAGTTATCCTATACTTGCTTTCTTAAGGAAAGTCTTTGATTTTTGAAGGTTTTTTTTTATATTTAATTTTCAAAGTATAAAAGACTATTAAAATTACTCTAAAAATTACACAAATCCTATTTAACAACTGTTAAATGGGAAACTATACTAAAATAATATTAATTTGAACTATCTAAACTATCCTATCTATCCTATCTTAGTTGAGAGCGATTTTGAATATTATATTAATTATCAATTAATAATATGATAAACATAAAGATAAGGAGTAAGATCTAAATAAAAATACTTAGATCATCTACACTAAATCATTCTGCTCTAAAATAACTTGACAGAGAAACTGAAATAAGTAATTACTTCGAATTTTCTGAAATGTCTAATCAATTAATAATTAATAATCAACATTAGATATTTGAATAAGAAATAATGTTCAGTATGAAATCATTGCAACAACACAAGTAGCACCATATCTTGAATATTCAGAAGTAGCACCGAAAAGTAGACACACTGAAAAATTCAGTTACAATAATATACTAATTCAAATACAATATTGTTTTGACAAAGTGAAATACTGATTAATAAACACAGGCATAACAAAGTATATTGTATTAATGTTAAAGATAGAAGATCATATATTGAAATTTAAAGAGTATCCAAAATAATACCAATCATGATATCAACTTGGAGATTTCTAGTCACATCCCATTCCCAAAGATAAAACTTCAGCAGGAACAACACTAGTATCAAAATAGTATTTCAAGTATTTTTGCTTCAGTCACTCCTCCCCCACTCATAAAAATTACCAACTTATATAATACTACCAACCTTTCAATTCAGTTTTCCCATAAATGCTATATGCAATAATATAGGAGTCCTATCACTATCCAAGAGTATCGAATCTCTTTTTTTATCAGACACTTGTCACTAGAAGATAACAACAAAAACAACTAGCCTGAAACCGTTGCTAGTTTAAAGGAACTGGAAAATTCATGGTTGTGTCAAAACTCCAGTCTTCAATAATCATCCACGTCTTCCAACTGAAATCTAGAATATTAGAAATGCCTTGAAACTGTAGTGAATATCGATGACATGCCCACCTGTTTTAAACAAACAAAAGCATCTCATTAAAAACCAATTAAAACAGAAATAACAAAAGAAACTATAATTCATATGTGTGCCTGTAAAATCTGTGAATTTACAGGCATGCACAAAAGAGTTGTTATCACCTGTTGACAAAGAGACAAACCATGTAACTGAAAATGGGAATAATCATTAAGCTTTCTTTTGCAAATCAACCACTCTTCTGGCTTCGGCTAGTTTGGCTTTAAGCCTGATAATCACTAACTTTTGTTTTTCTACTTGTTCAAGCAGATGTTGATTTGTACCTATCATGGACTTTTTCGCCTTTTTATATTGGTTCTTTTTTATATTCATTTATTTCCACCTGTTAATCCAGTTCAACAACTCCTCCCTGAACGTCTTATTTTCCTCCTCTATCAAAGCTGCATTAGATCGACAATGTTTAAGTTCATCTTTCAATTCTATAATCTTGGTATCGTAAACCCTGTCTAGAACTTGTTGAAGAGTTTCTCCTTCGTTTTCGTGACACGAATCAGTTGCCTGAGGAGGATTAGGATTATCTATGTTTTGACCAGATGATTGAAGACTGATAAAAAATGGTTCGGGATCCGAACTATGGGCGTCCATACACGATGGAGCAACTCCTGCCTTATCCGAATCTGTAATGTTTTTAATCGATTTTGCACTAATATCCTTTATAAGAGTGGGTTCATTTATATGAGTAGTTGATGGAACGTCATCCTCAATATGGACAATCGAAGGTTGAGTACCCTGTTGATTAGTCATAGGAATAGGAACTGTAGTTCCATTATTCATGCTTCTAGTAACTCTCCTCGAACGAACAAACACAAGGTTGTTTGATTCAAAGCCTCCTTTGTCACAACATACCTATGCTAGTTGATCTAGTTTATGCATAGACTCCTTGCCATGTTTACGAGGATTATTTGGCTCGGAGAGATTTTTACAATCAACGGCGTTAATATCTTCATTTTTGGTTAACCTGTCCTCTGTCTTTGCGGGAGTACTACAACGTTTATCAAATGGGGATCGATTCAAGGTTGCTTCAGAGTAACAGGGAGCTACGTTCCCAACATCATCATCACTGATACCAGCATTTATGGGTGTATGGGCTTCCTCAAGTCCTTTATCCTTTGATTCAACCTTAGGAACATTGCTAACCTCGGGCTTTACAGTAGCCTTTCATTTCCTACGGGTCTTTGGGGAAGGGATTGGCCAAAATTGGGTCGGCCCAAAATGACATTCAACTAAAAATTCATCCCACGATTTTCCATTAAAAGACAGTTGATGCTGTATTATAATTTTGACTAAACCATGATGAAATAGACTCCTATCGGGATTATCGAAACTTTGAACTGAATGCGACATTTTTTTCAGACTTTGCCAAAGATAAAATGGTAGATTAAGTTTATAGCCCTTTAATGCTAACAGGAGTCGTAGGTGGTAATAATGAAGGTGGGAAAATCGTCCATTGCACGATACATACCTGACCAAGATCTCGTAGAAGGCTCGCCATTCTGGCTTCAGGAACCTGACTGAAACCCGAATTTTCAATTTTGCACTAGCGGGCAATGGCAACAGTAAGGACTGGCACTTCTTCTTGTTTACTTTTCCACCTTTAAACCACCACTCCCCAGTCTGTGTGAGCTTCGTTTCCTCTGCAATTTTGTCTTCTTCAACGATGAACTTGAAACCCCCAAACTGTGCTATGTTTTCTTTCAAGCTTTAAGCAAACAGCTTGGTCACCTCCGTGTTATGACCGCTAAAGCTCCTGAAGAAATGCCCCCATCCAATCTTCTCAAATATCAAGGAAACCTTCTCATCAGCTTCAATAAGCTCTGACCCTGAGATTTCAAAACGACTCAGTGGAGCCATGGCCTCCTCACCGCTATCTTGATTACGAAATGGTATGAATGGAGTAGTGAAGAGGGAGGGGATAGGTATCCAGGTGCATGACATGATGCGAAATATCAAATCTTCACATGCTTCATATCTGAAAGTGATGAGGGCTCTAAATTTAGCCATTTTAACCGGACTTAGAGATGATGAATGCTACAGCCAATATTCCGTTATGATAAATGCATGACTAGCCACGACTAACAGTAAAACTTAGCCAATTCTACATATCAGGGATTATCTGATTCATGAATTGTAAATCAAGACATTGATTATACACAGTGGGTATGATGAGCTCGTACAGCGTTGCGAAATGAAATGGATATCAACATTAAATCCTGCTGATACGATTCATTAATATATTCATAGCTGTCAGTTAATCGCAAGGTGTTAGCCAAATCTCCATGTCAACACAGCGATCCACGTAACAGGTGTTATTTATTTGAAATATGGGTCATGTATCCTCGTAAACACTGTCAATTGATGGTCTCCTCCATATTATACGTGAAAGGTGGTCACGTTTATTAACATGGCGATATAGTATCAAAAACCATAAACCCTAATGTTTTGCAATACAACTAACTAATAATCCGAATAATCATTTAGGCCATGTATATACATAGAGTTTCATTTTGAAATATAATCTTAAGACTTTCCAAAACCTCATCCATTAATATCCCCAATCGAATTTGATAAGATGCAAAGCCATCAAACTATGGCATATAAAGATTTCAAAATGATATTTATTTATTTTCTTTTTCACTAGCTATATATACACAATTTTTACAAAATAATGATATGATATTAAGTTACCTATAGAATGTGAACTCTTCAGGTTTTAATAAAAATTTTAATTTAATAATTCACCTCAAGTTCTAGGACTTTCGGAACTTTATAATATCTTATCAATAACCAGCTTCAAACAAATTCAAAATGTGTTTTCATTGAACCCCAATTAGCATATTATCTCTTTGAATTTCTTAAATCATATATGATCAGATAGATTAATTAATGATAGAATTGATTATATAAAAATCTATGAAACTGACAGCTACTAATTATCACAACTATGAAAATGTTGTCATTTAACTCTTCTTCAATTGAGAGTACCTTCAGAATCGAAGATTCTGAAGGCACTCTTTTATAATCTTTTTTTAAAAGAAAATCATAAAAGAGAGCTGATCTCCCTTCATCTTAATGAAAAATGAAGGGGTTGTTGCTGGCTTCCAACAAGTCCATGTTGTAATCTCGTATTTAGGCAGTCATTCTCAGTTATCGACTAATCTTCAATCTTTTCCTGGTATGATTAATCATTTTTTAAGGTTGCACCTCTTCTTAAGGTTCTTCTATCAAAGTTGTCAATTCTGTGACGGCATCTTTATCTTGTATTAGTGCTAAGAAACTTTCAAAGAATTCTTTTAGTTTAGTAACCTTTTCCATCGGTTGCTTTCAGAACAACTGGTCAAATATCTTAGGCATTCCCAATATTGGTTCTTCAGGTGGTATAGTAGCAGAAATCGACGCTTGATTTATGTCAACGAATTCTTGTCATGATTCCAATAATACTTCCTTTTATTTTTGGGTGTCGAATGGTGCTTTCTTTTGAGTTTTTGGCCGCACCTGTGGTTTTCCATACAGTGTTTCTTGGTTTTCCCCAGTCGCGACACCTCCTCTTGTCATGATAGAAATATGTAGCTCCCTTGGTTCAGCAGATATATTATAGATATTTTGATTGGGGTTTGTATTGGGATTCTACAGTGGATTCTAGTTTCCCACATTCTTGGTCTTCCATCTCGCAATCAATTGAGGAAATTCTTTAAAAGTATTATCAAAATATTTGCAGTACAAACATGTCGTATTAGGACTCGTGCAGTCCCTGGAAAAATGTCTAGGTTTCCCACAATTATAACATATAATTTGGCCTCTTGCGCTAGCAAATCCTCCTCCTTGTTCTCGGCCTCTAAAAATATAACCCCCTAGGTTGAGGGTATTATTGTTACGAGCATTGGTTCTGTGGATATTGAGCCTGAGGATACTAAACTTGTAGATATTAATCCTAAGCTCACTCAGTCTACATATGTTCGACGTTCTTCATTAAATAGGTATCAAGTGTTTTCTCCTGCATCGGCTAATATGGCCTACTTACGATCTCCTGTAAGTATAACATTCTTTCGACTTATTCCCTCTAGTTTGGCAGATTCTACACCAAGGAATCCCTTGTGTATTTATCGGGTTTGGTGCTCCTGATGTGACATAATTCATAAATGTCAGGCAGCTGTATTTGTGTTTCCCTTCGGTTCTGCATCTGCTACACTAGATTTCTTCTCGGACTTCCTTTCCCTTCTTGATGTCTTGAATTTGTAGTGTAAGGTTGGCGAGCTTTGACTAGATTTGCATCATGCATGCACCAATCTCTCTAACTGGTGAGGATTCCAACTTCATGGCCAATTCCAGAGCATCGGTCCAAGATACAATATTTTGTTGCATCAAAGGAATTCAGATATGTGGTAACAATGCCGCAATGAACCATTATTTGTGTTGAACATCCGACATTTGAAATCTTACTTTGGCCATCAATATCTTGAATCTTTGGCTGAAGTCACTAATAAACTCTGTAGGCAATTTCTTAATTTATTTTATCTTTGTAATACACTGCGAATCATATTTGGACTTTCTGAACTCATATATTAATCCTACCCGGATTTGATCTAACATTTTCTGTGGGACTCCTGTTGGAACCACAAACAATTTCATGTACCAATCCAATGCACGACCTCTATGGGTTGTCATTATTTGGTCTTTCTTAATGGCTTCATCTTGGACCTAATGCACGGTCCACACAGCTTCGCATAGAATCCAATTTTGTTCAAGGTCTTCTAACCCGTTTCCGTTAAATATTGGCAACTTTATATCATTCCCGAACATTATATTTTTTCTTGGTACTGTTGGATTAAAGGTTTGGCTAGTGGGAGTCCCTTGTTTGTTATTTTCACTATTATTGTTAATTTGATTAACAAAACCATTGGGTGATGAGTTTCTAGATCTTACCACCAGGGATGTACGCGTGGTCATGGGTATGTTGTACACGTACTTTGGGTCTATAGATTCTATTTCATCTTCTTTTTTAGATATAGGTTAGTATTCCTCTTCCTCATCGCAAGAACCTTTTTTGAAGTGTGACGCCAATTCGTATTCCTCTCTTTCAGTCATACTGCAACTTCGTCTTCTAGTCGCATTCCTTATTCTCTCTCGCGACCAAAATCTTCTCCTGCTTATTAGAATTCCACCTTCTAGTTCAGTCTCTCTATCACCAAAAAACATCTCAGCTTACTTTGCTCCATTTTTCTCAAACTTATCTTATGACACATCCCAAGTCTACACACACAAATATTTATCTGTCGGACTCCATTCTCGGGATCCCTTTCTCATATACGAGCATCTTGATCCAAGTCTTTAAATATGTTAGCTATAGTCCTTTAGGTACTTGGAAAAATTATTTTTCAATTTCACTAGATGACCTAATAGTGTCAACAGCAATTTCAGTGATGTATCCTTCAAAAATATTGTCAACCCAAAAATCGACAACCCTAGATATAGGGTTGCTAATACTTTTAAGCCATTGAATCAATTGAGGGATCCACTCTATTGATTATCCTCCTTGGAAATTTTTCTTCTGTGGATCAAAATTTAACAACCATTCATACAACACAATGGAAAATATCAGTATAAAAGTATTGCTCCAACCACTTTGGGTTTAGTCAATATCCTTCACTTTCTTTCGGTGCAAACTCTAGTGCCTTAAAATCCACCCAATCTTGAAATTCTGGCTCTGTCAGGTGCCATGAAATGTCCCCACCAGAATGATTCATGGTCCCAGTAATGGAACCATTTTTTGGTGTGCTTTTGGTCGACCCAAGTTCAGATCTCTTGTTCGTCAGCAAAGCCCAAGATATCGGCCCAACTGGGCAGGACCCCATTGGCAACACCTGCGATGCGAATGCAGTCTCGCCCGATATATATTATGGGAACTACCATAACCAATTTTCTGTAGTTATATGTTATATTTTTAACATTTAAGCTATATGATCTTAGGATCTTATCTGAGAGAATAACAAGCACATCAATCAATCACAAGAGACAATGGACACAAAGTTTTTCCTCGAGGAAACCATAAAGGATAAAACCCTGCAACTTCTTCAGATATAGAATCAGCACCAAAATTAAAACCCAAAGACAGTAAGATGATCTCCCGACATCAGTAGTCTCTCTCTCTCTTGTCCCAGATTCCTCTTTCTCTCTCAGTTATGCGCTACAACTAAGTGTGAGTGAATGTGTATGAATCTGTGTTAAATAGAGAGGCTCCCTCTCTATTTATACTAATTCACGACTTGACAATAACTCACTAGGACCGACTTCTCTAGGAGAGTATAATAACCCTAGGGCCCCATAGCTGCAGGGACTTTAACCCTTGATCAATAAGGAGGGTTATACTCTATGACTTTACATGACTTGTTTACATTATTGAATCTCCCGATTGGAACATCGGGGCATGACATGACTCAATTACATTACAGATACTTCCCGGTATAAACATCAGGGTACAATACATAAGATATATAAGTGAATACATTCTGAAGTTACAAATACATCAACACTCCCTCTTAACTAGGAAAGTATTATCTCCACATAATTTATCAGCACAAGTATTCTTCTCGGTATCATCTGGATCATCATCAAGTCATCTTCATCTTCAATTCATCTTCATCGTCAAGCCATCTTCATCATGTCTGGATCATCACTGGATCATCATCGAGTCTAGATCATCACTTGATCTGGAGCATCACTGGATCATCACTTGATCTCGAGCATCACTGGATCATCATCAAGTCTGGATCATCACTTGATATGGAGCATCATTGGATCATCATCAAGTCTGGATCATCACTTGATATGGATCATCACTGCTGGATCATGACTGGTGCTATCTCAATTCTACTCGTCACAGGAAGTTCTACAGAGCCAGCCCTTTTTCATGTTGGTTGTAGGCCCAGCCTTCATGTAGATCTTCATCATCTTCAGCACTTATATCTGACCATGGAATGAACCATGTCAGAAAGGCCCACCCAACTTACATCTGACCATGGGAGGAACACATCCAAGAACCATGTCAGAAAGGCACTCCCAACACTCAAATCTGACCATGAGAGGAACACATCGAAAACCCATGTCAGAAAGGCCCAGCACTCACATCTGACCTCATCTTGTCATAAAGGCTCTGTACTTACATCCGACCTCATCATGTCAGAAAGGCTCTGCACTTACATTCGACCTCATCATGTCAGAAAGGCGTTGCACTTACATCCGACCTCATCATGTCAAAAAGGCTCTACACTTACATTCCACCTCATCATGTCAGAAAGGCGTTGCACTTACATCCGACCCCATCATGTCAGAAAGGCTCTACACTTACATCCGACCTTATCATGTCAGAAAGGCACTGTACTTACATCCGACCTCATCATGTCAGAAAGGCTCTGCACTTACATCTGATCATGTGGGAACACATCCCGCAATCACATCAGAATGGCTCTGCACTGATCATGTGGGAACACATCCCATAATCACATCAGAATATCTCTGCACTGATCATGTGGGAACACATCCAATAATCACATCAGAATATCTCTGCACTGATCATGTGGTAACACGACCCACAATCACATCAGAGCATCTATGCACTTATCATGTGGGAACACATCCCATAATCACATCAGAATATCTCTGTACTGATCATGTGGTAACACAACCCACAATCACATCAGAGCATCTCTACACTTACATCTGACCATGTGAAGCTCAACATTCCACCATGTCAGAAGGGCCAACGGACACATCAATTCCCTTTGGAGGGAACCTCGATCTGGAGAACACCAAGCTTCTCCCTGGAGTACTCAAACTTTACTCTGGCTAATGGTTTGGTCGATACATCAACTATTTTCCCGTCCGTCACAACACAATGGAGCTTCACTGCTCCTCTCTGCACCATATCCCTGATATAGTGATATTTGATCTCAATATGCTTCGACTTGTCATGGAACACTGGGTTCTTCAACAACTTCACACAGCTCTGGTTGTCCCAATATATACAAGTAGCATCCATCTGGAGATCAAATAAATCAAACAGTAGCTTTCTCAGCCACACTGCCTCGCAACTAGTTGAACAAGATGCAACATACTCTGCTTCGGATGTACTCAGTGCCACACATGATTGCTTTCTGCTAAACTAGCAGATCACACATTAGAGGAAATTTGGGGTCTAAAATGGGCCCTATAAAAAATTGTGCCATGGATGAGCTGGATTGAGTTGAATTTTTAAACCAATGGAATTTCAATATCTTTGGTCAACCATTATGGTTGAGTTGGACACATAATGCTTATGTGTCATATTTTTATTTGACAATAGCTAACTCCATATCAACCTCACCTTGGTTAAGTTCTTGAAAAGATCACCTCGAAATAAGATAAATAAACTTTAACTAATAAATATAGAATATTTTATTTGATCACTACTTCCAACTCTAAAACATAACCTTCTCATTAATTAAAATTGTAGTGGAAGCTTTTTGAAATACTAAAAACATTTATTAATCAATTTTTTAAAAAGAAAACTAAATAATATTTAATTTTAAACAGACTTATCTTGAAATACTAAATAAAAGATATTTTATTAAATAATATTTAAAAAATAAATATATTTAATTATTACATCCAAAAATAAATAAAACATTTAAATACTAACAAAATAAAAAATAAAAACTATTTTTAATATTATTAAAATATAATAAAATTTTATTTTACTTTTTTTCTCTCTTACCTACCTACCCATTAAACCGCAATTTTTTTTTATATTAATATAAAAAATAATATGATTATACATAGTTTATTGTTTTTTTTTATTTTATGTGATGTAATATTTTTTATATGAATTAATATAAAATTTAAATATTAAAAAATAATAGTGATTTTTTTATTTTTTTAATACTATTATAATTATATTTTTCATTATAAATTAATATATTTGAGTTTTACATTTATTAAATATATAAAAAGTAGTGGTCAACTCATTTAAAAAAATAATAATATAAAATTCAAAAGTTTCCTATCATTCATTATGTGTGCACAAGAATCTAAATATTTCATTAATATTTTTAATCAATATCTCTTAACTCTACATTAACTCAATATAGTTGTCAACTATCATTAATGAGACGATTTAGGTTGACTTTCATTAGATTTTCATTAGATGTAATCTGACATGGCATATTTTTAGTGTGATGTGGCTTTTTTTTATTATTTCCCTTAGGAGGCCCATTTTAGACCCCAAATTTCCTCTAATGCCTGATCCCATACTGAAGCAACATCCGAAAGTGCTCTTTCTATCAATGGCACTGCCTGCCCAATATGAATCCACATAACCTTCCAGGTTAATCTTTTGATTTGCCTCATACTTGAGCCCATAATTAACTGTACCCTTCAGGTACCTTAGAATATGCTTTACATCAATCAAGTGAACATGTCTCAAATCCGCCAGGAACTGGCTCAATGTATTCAGAGCAAAACAAATATATGGTCTCGTATTCATCGAGTACATCAAGGACCCAATCATCTGATGATACATTGTAGCATCAACCAATTCTAATGAAGCATCACTCAATAGCTTCAGGTTCAATTCCATAGGTGTGGTAATGGGCTTGCAGTCCATCATCCCGAACCTCTTCAAGATCTCCACTGCATACTTCCCTTTTCCCAAGGAAATTCCATCTGCATTCTGCCACACCTCCATGCCTAGAAATTATTGCATCATACCCAAGTCCTTCATTTCGAACTCGACAACAAGATTCCTCCTTGTATCAACAATCAACCCATCCTTACCTATCACAAATAGATCATGTACATACAGTAGGAGTATCACTGGGTTCCCTTCTTCAACCTTGTAGTAAAGGTTGGAATCCACTTTACTCTTGGTAAATCCCAAACTAGATAGGAAGCCGTCAATTCTGTCGTACCATGTCCCGGGTAGCTGTTTCAAACCGTACAGGGCTTTCTTTAACTTACACACATGATTCTCTCTGTCATGTGTCTCAAATCCGAGTGGCTGCTCCACATATACTTCCTCTTCTACTACACCATTCAAGAAAGCTGTCTTGACATCCATCTAGTGTACTTTCCACTTCATTACTGCAGCTAAAGAAAGTACTAATCTTATGGAAGTATATTTGGCTACAGGAGCAAAAGTTTCTTCATAATCTATTCCTTCTATCTAGGAGAAACCACAAGCCACAAATCTTGCTTTATATTTCTCTATGCTACCATCTGCAGCATGCTTGATCTTATAGATCCATTTTAAAGTCACAGCAGACTTCCCCTCTGGTCTTGGGACAATATCCCAAACATCATTCTTCATGATCGATTGATACTCTTCGATCATAGCATCCTTCGACTCTTTCTTTTCTACTGCTTATTTATAGTTGGAAGGTTCTTTATCAATGAAGTCATATAATAGGGCTACATAACCAGAGCAGGACCTAGTTCTTTTCCTCTCTCTGTGTATCTCTTCTAGAGCCCCATATCTTTCTGCACCTTACATAGCCTCTCATACCCAAGTAGGTTTCCTCTTGTGAGGATTCTTTTCCTGAGGTGGATCTACAGGTTGTTGAGGTTCTTCTATTTCTCGATCTTCTTCTAGAATTGCAGCGTTCATGGTTGTGTCATGAATTCTGGGTACTTTTGTTTCTACAGGATCTTCAGCATGTCTCTTTTTAGATTTGTTGTAAGCTGAGTCTTCGTCAAATGTTACGTCCCTGGTGATGTCGATCTTCTTGAATCCTAGGAAGTATATTATGTAAGCCTTTGAGCTTTCAGAGTATCCCACAAATATACCCTTCCTTCCTGAAGGATCTAACTTTTTCCTCTTTTCTTTTGGAATGTGTATGTACAGTGGACAACCAAATATTTTGAGATGACTGACTTCTGTTTTCTTGACAAAAAACACTTCTTCAGGTGTCTTTTTCTCAAGTACTCTGTGGAGTATGGTTCTATACATACACAACTGTTCTAACCACTTGTGCCCATAGATGCATGGGAAGATCTTGATCATGAAGCATTGCCCTTGCAGCTTCCATGATCGCTCTATTCTTTCTTTCTGCAACCCCATTCTGTTGTGGATTATATGGAGTGGTCAACTCCCTCTTAATCCCTAAATCTTTGCATAATTCCTTGAATTCATTTGATGTGAATTCTCCGCCATTGTCTGATCGGAAAATCTTGATCTTCTTTTCTGTGTAGTTTTTGATAAAGGCTTTGAATTCCTTGAACTTGCTAAATACTTCACCTTTGTTCTTCATGAAGTATATCCATGTCTTCCTAGAAAAATCATCAATTAAAGAAACATAGTATACATACTCGCTTAATGAACTGGATGACATCGGACCGCATACATCGGAGTGAATGATTTCCACAATTCCTTTAGCCTTGCTTTCACTACTTGGAAAT
>LPNX011004401.1:568632-645356 GCA_001517045.1 Pseudotsuga menziesii | reverse complement strand
ACAAAAAAGTAGTTTTTTTCTTTTTTTCCTCCAAAATTAATAAATATTATTTTATTATTTTAACTATTATTTTATTAGTTCATTTTAGGAGGCCCATTTTGATTTGAAATTTCTCTAACGGTCTTCTTTTTGTTCTTTTCTTTCGCACATCCCTTGCATACTCCTTCATGTTTTGCTTGTATTTCTGGAAGACCTTCGACAGCTTTGCTTGCAAGTGGTAGTGCCCTATAGTGCACATGTGGAAGCATTCTATGCCAAATTTCATTTGGTTCTACTGATTCGTGAACCAAAGCTTGTTATGGTTGGCCCTTTAATCTGTATAGTCCTCCCTCTTGTTCTCCAATCACTACTGCATCGTCAATAGTCTTTCCTTTTGGCCACATGATGACTTGGCCATCTATAAATGCAACTCTTATACCTTTTGCATCTAATGCATAGATGGATAGAAGGTTCTTCTTTAGTCCTGGTACAAATAGGACATCCTTCATTTTCATAGACTTTCCAGAGTCTAATTTGTAGGAGGATTCTCCACTACCTTTTATTGGATATTGGTATTCATCCCCAAGTTTCACCATGTGGGGTGATTCATGTTCTAATAGTTTCACAAATTATTCTTTGAATCATGTCATGTGTTTGGAAGACCCACTGTCTATAATCCAAATCATTGCTTCCATATGTGATGTCTCCTGTGAGAGCGGAAATCAAAACATATTCTTCATCACTTGAAGAATCATCACTTTCTTATTTGATTCTCTTCTTGGAAGGCTCATCATCTTCTGCAGCATGAGCATGATGGCTTTTCTTGTTTCCCCTCCGCTTGTGAGATATATCTTTGTTTCTAGGACAATCTCTTGCAAGGTGTCCTCTTTCATCACATGTAAAGCAAATGTACTTAGACAAATCTTTGTTATACTTTCTAGTGTTTTTCTTTTGGTGAGAGTGCTTACCTTTGTGATGGTCTGTTCTAATTTTCTTGGGTTGTACTGTGAGAGCTTGATCTTGACTTCCCATCTTTTCTTCTCAAGTTAATATTCGAGATTATTCTTGTGAGCATTCCTCCCATAATCTGCTAAACTTGACTAGCTTCTTTCTGGCACAGTTCCCTTGAACGAAAGAGTCCCATGCCCTAGGGAGACCATTCAAGGTGGTCATCACAATTTCTGCATTCTCTACTTCTTCATCTACAGCTTCCAGTTGTTCCTTGATTTGAGAGACCCTTGTATATTAAGACTGGATGGTCTCTGCATTCTGGATCTTTACGTTCTTCAATTGGTTTCTCAGAGTCATCTTCTGGTTTATGTTCTTCCCTTCAAATAACTTAGTCACAACATCAAACATCTCTTTAGGTGTCTTTAGGGAGGACACATGTGGTATGAGGTGATCCTTGATTGAATCAGCGATAATCCTCTTATCCATGACCAATGTGTAAGGCCTTATCCTCATCTCCCTATGGAACTGGAACCTCTTCATTGATGTAAGAGTCCAACTCATTTTCTTCCAAGACCAGGGAGATCCTATAGTTCCAAGCTCAGAAGTTATCAGCTCCCTCAAGCTTTTCATCAAGCTTGGTATGTTGAGACATCTTAACAGAGAACCTCAAATGGAAATGCAAAATATTTAGATCTTACCAGGTTAAGATGTCGGAACTGGATCTGGAGCTGAATTTCTGTAGAGCTGGTTTTATGGTTCATGAGCAGATTAGGGTTTAACTTTCCTGGAGTTCTACCTAACCAAAAAATTTGATATTGATCTCTAAACTTCAATTTTGTGGAGGAGATCAATCCAGGCCTGGGCTCACTCAAAAATTCCACTTCTATGGAAATCCCTAATTTTCGGCAGTAGTGTCGGGTCAAAAACTGAAAATGCTCATAATCATATTCTGCTTCGACAAAAAGATGGGCCCTAGAGAGGAGAGTCAACCCAACCTCCTTTTGTTGAAAATTTGTGGAGAGAGATCCAAAAAGTAGGAAGCCCTAGCTTCAGCAGCTGCATAGTGTCTTCTTCTCAGGTTAGCTCTGATACCATGTTAGATTTTTAACATTTAAGCTATATGATCTTAGGATCTTATCTGAGAGAATAACAAGCATAGCAATCAATCACAAGAGACAATGGACACAAATATTTTCCTTGAGGAAACCATAAAAGAGAAAACCCTGCAAATTCCTTAGAGATAGAATCAGCACCAAAATTAAAACCCAAAGACAGTAAGATGATCTCCCTACAGCAGGAGTCTATCTCTCTCTCTTGTCCCAGCTTCCTCTTTCTCTCTTATTTATGCGCTACAACTGAGTGTGAGTGAATGTGTATGAATGTGTGTTAAATAGAGAGGCTCCCTCTCTATTTATACTAATTCCTGACTTGACAATAACTCACTAGGGCCGACTTCTTTAGGAGAGTCTAATAACCCTAGGGCTGACTTTAACCCTTGATCAATAAGGAGGGTTATACTCTATGACTTTACATGACTTGTTTACATTATTGAATCTCCCGATCGGAACATCAAGGCATGACATGACTCAATTATATTACAGATACTTTCCGGTATAAACATCGGGGTACAATACATAAGATATACAAGTGAATACATTCTGAAGTTACAAATACATCAACATTATATGGGGATTTCTATTATTACAGTAATTTATCAAATCACTCGACTGAAGCCAGGAATTATACTTCTTGTTCTTTGTTTATTCAATCAAGATAACAATCTACTCATATGTCGACACGGATCACAACAATTAACATAAAATCCTTATCATAGATTCAATCTATTAGCAATGCGACACATATAATATATTTTTATTCATAAACAGACATTGTGTGACATATTCAAATCCACTAATCCACAACATACATGTATTCGACATAAACATAATTATTAAAGTCAGAAATAGACAACATTTAATGTGGAAACCCATCCAGGAAAAACCAAAAAGGTGCTCTTCATCTGGCATGAGAAATCGATTAGCACCTTTCATCTGCACACTCAGCTTGCAGACTCTTCTTTAGACGTTCTTTACAATTCATGTAGACTTCTCTCCTCCCATGCTTTCTGTTTTTGGGTCTATGTATTTCTTATCTTCTTCTCTCAATTGTCGATCTGCACACATCCTGGATTGATTATCTAGCTAAGCAGCTCTCTTCTCTCTTCAACCTATCCCCTCAATCATTAATTAACAACAACCCAACCGCACACAACTTGGGTTCTCCCTTTTATAAGTGTTTACAAGTCTTAATCAACCGAATCTTTTATGTTAGCCGACAGGATTTCATTTCTATTTTCATACATTTAGTTACAACTGAAAATAGGCACTATCGTCCCAAAATACAATTATTCTTTATTATCAAAAGTGTGCTTTATTCTAACTAACTCTTTACCCACGAATAGTCAAACTTTCCTTTTCGATTGCTTTATTCTTCTTTTGTCGCGGTTCCTTTCATCGCGGTTCTCCTTCAGCTCTTATTCTGTCACTGCTCTTCTTCCATCGCAGCTTCCTTTTTGTCTTGCGACGAAAATCTTTATCTTCTAGAGCATAATTCTGGTCGAATTTTGCCTAAATTTTCCTAGGGTCAACAAATATCCATCAAGTCAAAATCACCTATTAAGTCCTCAATATTTTCCCCAAAAGGGTCTCTTACAAGGATACCTCCCCTTTTTTCTTTTGAGAAACAGTAGCATTGATATCTCTAAGTATAATTCTATAATGAGATTCACTTAAAGAATTTAAAGATTGCCAAAATTATCGCGTATTATTTTATTGTATAGGGCCATATACATTGCATATTATAATAATATCCTAAGTATTTATATCCTCACCAAAATCCAACTATTATTTTCTCTTTGAGAGAAAAGCTTAAATTTTCTCATGACCCAAAAGGTAACCAACCCATCAGATGCTCCTCTGGAACTAATAGAGAGACCACTACCATTTTTCTAGATTTTTTACATAAATTGTATTACATCAAATTTGTCCACTTTTTCCTCTTGAAGCAAGACTATGGAGAGTTTTTCCTTATGTATCAAATTTTTAATTGCCTCTACCTTTTGACCGCCTCCCAAACCCCTACAATCTAAGAGACTATATTCATTATTTTTGTGTCTAGGATCCAAACTGGCCTCTGGCTTCCACCTTTCTTCCTTTCATATTTTGACTAGATCCATGAGCCTTATTACTTGATCCAAGGAGGTATGTTTACCTAAATATTTATTTCTATCTGTTTCATCTTATCTTAATTGCTTACAATATATTCTCCCTGATTTTTTATGAATCTGTATATATTTTTCAATATATTTTGAAGAATCCTCCAATGACTATTTGGATTTATGTCTAGTTCTTACTCCAGAGTGTTCTTTCTTTTCGTTAGCCAGATGAAAATCGATTTCTTGAATGGGCCTAGAAGGAAAATGGATGAATATTCTTCCAATATAACCTCTTCCGATACTTTAAAGACAAGGGTTTAGATATATTTATTTTGCTTTGATCTCCTAAATTGCTATTTGCAGTGTAGAACTTATCAGAATTTTTGCATGCTCCTTTACCAAACCTTCTTGTTCTTTATCACAAACTGTTTCCTTTATTTCTACTAAAGCTTGGAATTGATTTGAAGAAGACAAATGATAAGCTTGAGCTAGATTTTGAATATTTTCCTGCTTTCCTTTCTTACTTACCTGACTCCAACCTTGCCCTTGTTCCTTGCTCCTTGTCTACTTCATGTTTCTTTTTCTATGGGCGATATCTTGCAAAATAACCATAATCATGTCAAATTTTGCACTTAAATGCAATTGATCATAATCTACCTTTTATGGTTGAGTCTAGTTATCCATGATGATATTTATATCTTCAAGTAATCCTTTATCCAAATCAACCTCGACACAGATACAATCACATGAAAACATAGGATACTTAGTCTCATGTTTGTCAATATATTTTCCTATAGAATTTCATACTGCTACAATAACTTCATCGACCCAGTAATGGAGAGGTAGATGAGGTAGTTTTACCCACACTGGGACAACTGAGGAGATATCGCATTCAAGATCAAAGGACATATTCCAACTATTTAAGTACATACCTCTTAATCCCATGAAATATTTCCCATTTCGGAAAATCATATATCCACTCTCCTTGTTGTCAAAACAAAAAGCGTAGTAGTCCCTTGCACATAAATGATGCTACATCTTGCCAGCCAAAAAATGTATCAAGTTTTATTGATGCAAATTTCCATAATTCTTGGTGATGTCCAAATTCATGTAAATACTCCTACTAAACCTCTCTTGATTGGTCCCAGTGCCTTCATCTTTTCTAATACTGAAGAGATCATAACTTATGGTGCCAAATCTCTTTTCAAAAATCACGTGGAAGATGGCTAAGAAGAATCAACATAAGGAATAGTTAAATCCAAGAGGTAGAAAGCATAATCAAAGTTAGGTTCTCCTAGATTGGGATATAGTGATTCCATTTTTTATAGGGAGAAGCCTGCATAATTGAGATCGTTGGAGATGCAAAGCTCAACAACTCAATATTTAGTTGATTTCTTGAAATTAATCCAAAGTTTCTTGGAGCAAAAAATCCTTCATGGTCAAATATTTTTAAATATCACTAAATATTTATGATAAGAGGTGCATTATTAACTAAAATGCATTGGTATGTTTTTTCAATGTTCCACGCCAAGGATTTTATGGATATTTTTTAAAATACCAAATTAAATTTTTATTCCATCCTCGAACATATCTAGGCGAAAATATTATAATGTTCACTAATGTGTTTCGTTATTTAGCATGCATCGTTCCAGTATTAAAGAGTATTAAAATTAAAAACGTATATTAGTGAAAATTTAATCCAACCTCTGTGCTCCATTTATTATGGAGCATGAGTGATTTATATCAATTATAGCTCGTTGTTTTAGCGATGAAAATAAGTTGCATCGGTGCTTTATTTAAAGTTACAACGCACCATTGTGTCTTCATGTATATAATGTATTGTGTATATATGTATATATTTGTACAATAAAAATATGTTATTATCCATAAAAATTTGACAAAACTTGGTGTGTTTCTCAATATATAAACCAATGCATTTTGTCACATTAAATGCATGGGAAAACTTAGATGTTAAAAAAAAACTTTTAAGTATTGATGTATTTTTTCTTTAGTTTAATATAACTTATGATGCACCAATGCATATTATATAAGGGAGCACCACTATGTTTTGTCACATTTAATTTCATTGTTAATAAAACCTTCACTAAAACCTCCAGTCACCCAACTCTGCTAGCAACCTCCACTTTAAATATACAAAGGAGACATTTTTGGAGGTTTTGCAAATACCTTTGCTAGAAAGCAATTTCCTTGTAGTTTTTCCAACAATTAAAGGAATTGCTCACTAGTACACCATTCTCGGTGTTGTTTATCCAAATGAAAATTTTATGGTATGTACATGCGCTTCAAAACAAGGAAATGGTGAAATTCTTGCACAAAATGGGCATTTGATTTGTTATAAATCCAGAAAGATTAAGAAGCATGAGAATAATTGTGCCATGCATGACTTAGAGGTTGTTTCCATTGTACATGAATTGAATATGCCGAGACACTATCTGATGGATAGAAAGTTTGAGTTAAAAGCATATCATAGTGGCTAAAGTATTTGTTTGGAAAGAAATTTTTGAATGCCAAGCAAGCAAGATAGCTTTGTGGTTTTGATTTTGGTATCAAACATATTAAAAGTAAAGAGTACAAGGTTTTCATTGCATTCACGAGAGTACATGAAATGCATGTTATAGCCATTTGCATGTGGAAATCAAATTTCAGAAATAGAATTCCCGAAGTTCTTATATCTGATGAGCAATATCTTCAGGTAAAAGAAGGATTCCTAATTCTTGCAAATTAAGGAAAGTTTTAATGAGTGAGATGCATAATGTTTCATGTGTTCAACAGACTGGACACCAAAAGACAATTCTAGTAGTATGAAGTCAATTTTCTTGTCCTAGAATGAAGAAAGACATTGTTGAGTATATAACCAAATGTATGGAATGTCAGAGTAAAGGTGGAGTGCACACATATAATAGTTATATTTATATAGCCATTGCCATTACCATTGTGGAAATGATAAGTGGTAACCATTGATGTTATCTCTAAGCTTCTCGGGACAACCAGGAAACATGATTCCAATCAATTCAATGCATGGTAGTGGTGGACAATTTAACAAAAGCTTCTCACTTCATTCCAATCAAGTCAACACATAAGGTAACTAATATAGCAAATACTTACATGAAAGAGATTATCTGAATGCATGGGATACCGAATCAATTGTTTCAAAAAGAGATCCACGGCTTACTTCAAATTTTTGGAAAGGTATATCCAAAGGATTTGGAACAAATCTAAACTTAAGTATAGCATATCATCCACTGACTTATGGACAAGCCGAGAGAGAAAAAAATGTTCAGGAGGTATGTGATGGGAAAGTCACCAAACTGGGAGGATTATTTGTATTTAGTGGAGTTTTCGTATAACAATGGACATCATGATTCTCTAAATATGAGTCATTTTGAAGCTTTGTATGGTAGAAAGTGCAATACTCCAATTAATGGAGACAATTCAGCAAACGGAGTAGTAATTGGGCCAGAGTTGCTCAAAGAAATGGAAGGGAAGATGGTTAAGATTAAACAAAATATGGAAACAACATAGGAAAGGAAAAAAAAAGTTATACGGAAAAGGGAAGAATATCAATATAGTTCATGGTTGGAGAGCATGTGTCCTAAGTTGGGAAGTTGTCCTAAGTTGGCCACTAGATATTGCGGCCCTTTTGATATTTTAGCTAGGATAGAATCTATTGCATATGAACTTGCATTGCCACTTGCGTAAAATTTCATAATCTCTTTCATGTATCATTGTTGAAAAAATATGTAATTCATACTAACCATATTATTGATTGGACTTTGATTCATGTGGAACAAAAAGGAGATATGTGCATACAACCAATATGCATCCTAGACAAGATGGTCACATTGCTTCGAAAACAAAACAATAAGGCAGGTAAAGGTCCAATAGACTCAATACATTCATGAGGAAGGAAAGTTGGAGTTGGAAGATGCTATGCAAGAGGCATACCTGCATCTAGTTTCAAATTTAGATGCATTTTTTCATTAATGTACATAATCTTGATATACATTAAGGACGATGCATAATTAAGGGGGATGGGAATGTTACACCCCATTTTTACCCCATAAGTTAATAATATGAACATATATGGTCTAGGATGATCAAGTATATTGTAATGATGTAAATTTAGCTAGAATATAAAGACCTTGATGCCTGCAAATGAAGAAGGGTGAAAAAAAGAGGGGAGTTATGATTCCACAAGTGGGGGAAGTAAAAGGGGGCTGAGGAGAGTAAACCTTATTGAGTTATTAACCTAAACACATGGGCCTCTGTTGTAAACATTAACTAGTGATATATCCCAAAGTCCCTAAACCTATGATTGTGAGGGTTGATTTAATTAAGCTTTATGTATTATTATCCTAAGATTGGATATTAAAGGGGAAAACATTGGCTCGTCATGAGACCATGTGGAGAGTTATGATCATGCAAATATAATGTATAGAAAATGTACATTCATTCATGATGCTTGCATATATGAACTATGGAGAAGGAGAGGAAATAACAACCATTTTCTCATGAACAAATGATTGTACTTTCATGGTAGGATTAAGTCATTTTGAATGTGATTGTTGCTAATGACTATGTTGTTGCTGTGAGAGGAATCTGACCTATAGTTGGAAGTCCTTGGAGTTCTAGTAGTGAGATTCCCTAGCTAGCATGTGCTAGAGATCTAGAACAGAATTGGGATAGCCTGAGAGACTACATCCAAACAAGGGGATCCCATTCCTAATCTTGTGCAAGATAAGGGTGAAGAGTTTTGGTTGATTGGGATAGTTGAGAGAGAATTTCTATCACCAATGAGTTTTATGGCTTATGGGTTGAGAAAGAAGACTTAGATCCAAACATTTAGGACTTCACCCTTGTGGAATGATATCCCCAACTTGCAAGTGGCCTCTATCATAGAGATATTAAGTGCCATAAAGAGCATAAGTCTAGGAGTGTCCTTCATTTCAATCCAATTGAAGGATTATCTCTCAAAAAGATAAGAGCTTTAAATGGGTATGAAATGCCATGTTTTGCATTTATTTACTTTACAGCTTATGTAAATTTGTGTGCATGTATTAATTTACCATAATGATGGATGAATTCATGGTAGGATTGCATACATATCTTGGGACGGGAATTTAATTAATCGGTTTGTTGTAGTTTTTCTCCCACTATTAAAAATTTTACAACCAAGGAAAATTTGAATTGGGTATCAGAGTAGTTATCAAGATGGGTGCATGACATTTAACATGGCCTAATATCTGTCTAGGGTTATAGTTACAGTGTTTGCATGCCTCAACTTCCAATTAGGGTTAGATTTTTGGGCTCTATGAAATATTTTTGGAAGTCCACACATGACTAGGTCAACATGTGTGAGTAATGTGAATTGATGTGGAATACACTAGTATCATTGTGGTCAACGGGAAAGGTCAACTTGCGGTAGGCATAATTTCTTCATACAAACTCTACTTGTAGTGAGGTTCATGCCATGGGAAAGTTTTCAATGTGTAAAATGCCATTGAGAGGCTAGAAATGTGTTTGCAAACTTTTAACCCCAAAAACAACCATCCAATGCATCATACAAGATCTAAAAAATTTTGAACTCCAAATCACCCAAGTGGGAATTTCTCTTAAAATGGGCCTACAAGCTAATAGCTAGCTCGATTTTTTCTACCAAAAAAGTAACAAAATAGATGACAAATTATATAATGATCTATTTTGGATCATGGCCTCGCCTTTGGTTACCTAGAAAGGGAAAACCCAACCAAATAAGAATAAGTTGGGATTAACGGATGATATATATTGTCGATGATTTAAAGGAAAATATTGAACCTTTTCATGCATCAAGAAATAGGGATAGAAACTTTGTGTATTGGTTCTCCCTAGTTATCTAACAAACAATGCAATGATTCCACCCTTATATAGACCTATGCTAATCATTGTACTATTGAAAATGTAAATGAAGTAAAATAATACTATTGTAGTGGAAGATATTAATTTATGGTAGTTTTATTTTAAAAGAGACAAATCTAATGAAGGTGTAAGAGCAATGTTTATGTTAATAAATCCACAACATAACCACACTCTCACTGTTTACATGCTCAATTTAAGTGCATCAACAACACAGTTGAGTATGAAGCCTTAGTCTAAAGGTTTAAAAAACTATCAAGATAAAAGTTAAATATACTTAAAGTGTGTGCATGAGCTATTGAAAATATTTAAAATGGAGAATTATAGCTCTTCTTCATCTCCTATGGAGTTGAGTAAAATTTATTTAGTAATTAGGAAAAATACATTAATGAGATATGATATTATAGATAATTAATATTAAATTTGTTTTATCTAATAGAGACCAAATATAAATTATATAATTGGAATATTGTCTAGAATGATTAATTAGAATGTTAAAACAAGTGTTGATATACATTTTCCATGGAATAACAGTGTTAAATTGTATTTGAATAGTGTATTTTAGATAGGTTTGAAACATAAATTCATAATGGGTATATTCAGTTGATAATAGGAATCAAGTCTTGAACAAGTAGCTCTTAGTGGCACTTACATCAAAATGAGACAAATATAAAGCACTAGTGGATGCAACATCTAAAATTGTTTGGTTACATGTATTATACTAAGAATAATTAATAATATAATAAATTGAATTAGCATCTTTACATTGGGGTAATCTAAATATAACTAAGCCAACCATAACCAATGAGCAAAGTACATAAAATTGAACCATCATTATATGAGGGAATAAGTGCAAAATAAGATTCTAGTTAGTTTATCCCAAGAAATATCTTCCCATAAAATTCAAAAAAGTTGTATATATGTTGGTTGTAACCATTAAAAAAATGCATTAACTTAAGTGTATGGATTATATAATGTTTATTTTGTATCAATGTATTAAAAATGTTGAGGCCTTGCATCTAAGACATTATTTGTTAGTTAATGCTAAGTTTATATTATATCGACAAACGTTAAAAAGTGTGTAGCATGTTAAATATATCAACTTACATTACCAATGTGAGAAACCAATTCCCTTATGTATAATCGTTTGGATTATGTGTGCAAAATTAAATTAAAAACATGTTTCTTGTTGTTTAATTTGTTATTGTCACTTGGTACTTTTTTTTCCCCTAAAGATACAGCCCATGCTATTCCCCCTGGAATCAAGAGGCATGCATAGCCCCTAGAATGGACCCCTAGTTTATGGGCACCCACCCCACCATCTTTACCGATGTGCTATTCCCTTTCGGCCTTATTGCCACTTGGTACTTATGTATGCATATATGCATTTAGTTATCAACTTTCAATAAAATAATAGAAAAAAATGAGTGGGGTATAAAAATATGTGTATGAAAGTGGAGAGAGAAATATGTTTCCTTGTTTCTTATCATTTTAAAAATGGTATTTACAAAATTCGCTCATTTATTATATTTCAAGTAACTTATTTTCATAGTCATTTTTATATAAAGGTTACTACCAGTAATTTTTCATCCTTAGTTGCCTTCCAAGTATTGCAATAATTTCTTAGTACATATCATTCAAAAAGAATAATTTAAAGGTCGATAGCGATGACAAATACATTAGTCTAGAAATAGTATGCATTCGAATAGCAAAAAAAAATCCTTGACCTTTACATGCACTTCAAAGGCAAAGTTCGAGAAAATGTTATATTTCTTTATGATGAAAAAGTTAGCACCTTAAAAGCATCACACTACATGTGCTTACCTTAATCAATTAATAATGCTCATCATGTGCTACAAATGAAACTTGTTTCTGGATGTATTTAATTTATTGTCTTTTGTCCTATGTATCTGAACACACAAGATCCCGTAATTTTTACAATCCAAAAATATATCAAATGTTTTCCTTTGATTTTGTACATATGACCTAATTTATTGTCTCATTTATGATCATCAAGCAATCTACAAAGTTTTGTATTTGTCAATTAGTGGTTGTTTCAAAACGACAACATTTTAGTGTAAGCTCCACCATTCCAAAGATTTATGTATTCATACGTTGTTTTAATTGGTTGCTCATTTCCCAGGGCTTTTTATATTTCGTTTGTGATGTTCAAACCATGTAAAAGGCTTCATATTTTCCATCGGTTGATTGTTTTAAATTATTCCCCAATTTAGTATTGGCATCAATCATTGGCTCTGTGATTCCAACAAAGTTTTTGTACTAATACACTCCAAAAAAATGCTTCATTTCCTATGCATGTTTAAGCTCACAACCCTTATGCTTGTCATTGCCTAATCACAAATTGGAGTTTAAAGTTATATTTTTTTACATCAATTTAAAAATATAAAAATATAAAATAAATAAATAATATAATTTTTATTTAAAACAAAATCACATTATGCATATATATTTTGGTATTCAAAAACTAATCTCAAGCATGAGACAATAAATATATTCATTAAACATATGACCGCCATTTTTGGGTCTCAACACATGCATAGTTACAGCTTGTCTCCAAAAATAAACTCTAACAAAATATTTGTAAAAAAAAATCCATAGAGTAGATAGACCCATATATTGCCTCATTATGAAACGACGTTTAAAGCCCTAAAATACATAAGGTAACCAAAATAGTTTGTAAATGAGAAAATGGTATGAGATAGCAACCATTGCCCAGAATTCTTGTAAAGTCTCTTAGAAAAAGTTCAAGAAAATGTCCCACGTCATATTCAAGCAAGCATCGCTCATGATGAACCCAAATGGGCCAAGTACCTATAGCCATTTGCAAAATAGATTTGAATAAAGAATTTGCCAACATATTCCTTTCCTTGTAAACATGACTAAGAAATTTCTTACTAAAAAAATTAAATTTGGACTTCCTCATATATATGCCTCAATAGGAAATTTTCTATTGAACAAAGCAATCATAACCAGTTTAATACTACCATAGAATCACCCATCACCTATAACTTTGGAACCCCTTTAACATAAGAATTAGTTTCAAGTCCATAAGTTCAGTTGTATTATTGGTGATCCCACCTACTCCCACCTAAAAGTGAATATAGAATAGATATAAAACCCCACATGCTCCCCTAGCTAGAGGATCTCCTTAATGGGCTCCATCAAAATAAGCTTATCCCCTAGATTTATCAATACATTTTGAGGACTCCCTTCCTTTACAAGTTTGAGGTTAAACTTACTAAAGAGAATAATCAATTAAACTCAAGGCACTTTTGTTGTCATTTCCCAATTACAAATAGGATTCTTGGGCTATACTTACAAGGAACGCAATTAGTTAGATTTGCAACCCTTACCCCTACCGTTGCCCAATCACAAATTATAGTTTCAAGTTGCACTTACTAGAGAACAAATTAAGTTGATTTCCTCATGACCATGTTCTTTTTTTACTTAATTGTTTGTTTGTACCAACTTCTTTTTCTTGACAGACTTGGTTCATTATATCTCTACTAACACTTTTTAAATGAAGTCTTTAATCAAATGACTATGCCAAAAGAATGCATTTGGAATATTGAGATATGCACCTCTTAAAGATGCATATGGCCATGCAACTTATGCATGCCATTTAAAACCTTATGGGTTAGCTCAAGTGGATGAGTGCTTTGAGCTTCATGCAAGAGGTATTGAGATTGATTCCCTGGACTCCTCGCCTCTAACATGTTCCTCACTCAGTGTCCTTGTATAGTCAGGCATTGTAACCAACCAAATGGTTTTTCCATGGTTACCATCCATGGATGCAACAAAGTGCTTAAGAATTTTCCCATTAGGTTTTTCTTGGGGAAAAAAACTTAAGATTTTCATTTTATGGTGAGCAATTCCATGCAAAAACTCTCTTTTTTCAAGAAAAAAAAATGTGATTTCTATCAAGGTGAGAATGGAAATCACACTTCTTAAGTGCATAAAGCACGATACAAAAATATGAAAGAAGGAAAACACATCTACACTTAGATAAAAACTGAGCACAAGCTTTCCTCTTCGTACAACTCTAAAGACATGAGTATACATTAAAAAATGATATATTGTCCCCTTATGTTCTTCAACAATCATATTATAATGACCATAATTAATCAAAAAAATATCCAAACTGATGTGTAAGGTTTGTCGTTACACCAAAACCTGCAGATGTTGATGAACATGTGAAACCCAGCACAAGGCCCTATCACCAAGAAATTCCCAAAGGTGCGACGGTTATACCATGATGTTGTACCGATACTCCAACACCCCCCCTCCGGCGTAGCTCAGGGAAATTGAACCTGATACCTATGCCCTGATACCATGTAAGGTTTGTCGTTACACCAAAACCTGTAGATATTGATGAACATTTGAAACCCGACACAAGGCCCTATCACCGAGAAATTCCCAGAGGTGCGACGGTTATGCCATGTTGTACCAATACTCCAACATGATGTCCATATAACACCATTATATATATGCTAAACATATGAGAAAACATAAAGAAAATATTAAATATTAAAAATAAAATATTGTTACATCCACTTGATGAAATAGCATGAAAGATTCATAAACTAAGCAACAATAAAATAGGGGATCCCTCCCTAATTTCCTCTAAAGTCATAGTGCCCTCTACTTAGCCTTGCCATTCCTTTGAGAGGGAATCAATGTTTGTATTAAGTTCATGATGAACATGAATGTAACTAATGTGTTCAAAAGCTTGAGATACCTTGATTTGATCTACTATGGGCCTAAATTGAATGTTATTATATGAGAATTCGTTGCATGCAATTGATTAACAAAAAAGAATCACCAAATATGTGACTATGCTTCACCTTAGCGTCCAAGGAAAATATAATCAATATTATCAAAGCCATATTTGTATAGTTATTGGAACCCTATCCCAATCTTGCTTTGGATTTCCAAACATGTTCCAAAAATATGTAAATATATCCAATACATTTATAATGAGATCATCCACCTAGCATGTGTTCCCATGTTTAATCAACATTCTACAATAGGCCATCAACAATCTAACTTCATAAGGAACTTAAAAGGAAAGTACATGTTCATCTTCAAAGGTCGAAGTGTTGTTTTCCCATTTGAAGTAGAATGGGACAGTGATCGAAAGTCCCCCCTACCTTTACCCATCATCTTGTTATGTCCCAATCTGTTAAGAGATTACACAAACCTAAATGATTATAGATCCTTCCCCATAGTTTCCCTAATCAACGTTACTTTTGGCTTTTGAAGCTCCACTAAACAAGCCAAGGCCAATGTTTTGGATGAACAACATAAACCTCCAATATTCATGGATATAGTAATCATTTATCACCAAAAGGGGCTTGTCCCACTCTAAGGACCCCTCTAATCCAACTCTACTTCCCCTGTTGAATTTCTTTCAAAGCTTTTTAGCATGTCGTAATATGGGTTTTCTTCCTACTAAGGATGGCATTGATTACATAATAAGGTCAAATCCTAATCCTCCCTCAACCACTTCCCCATTAAGGATTTTTCCTTTTCTATATCTTAAATGGTATCTACATGAGCTTTTGTTTTCCAAACCATTCCTTGAGAGCCCCATCGCAAGCCCTAAATCTCCACTCTTACATTATTTACTCGCAAAGTCACCAAGATGGGAATAAGGGCGCATCTTCTCTTCCTAACAATTGGGTTAGGGTTCTTATTACCTACAAAAGGAGACCCAACACCTTTCTTAACCCAATGCCTTCCCCCTAGGCCTTCTACCATTTCTAAAGGGTACGTGAAGCCTCTTTATCTTCTATATTCATCATCAATTGATCTAAATGAGAATAATTAAGTATACTTGCAATCAAATCACTTACCAATTTTTTTTCTAGTCACCTTGTCCAAGGCCACCTTCTCTTTTTTGGTACCCTAGGACTTCTTACTTGAAATACATTGATTCTAAAATATAGCAGTAGAATTTTCTTAAAATCAACATTGGCATCCCTACAAGACTTGTCCATAAGGGCACAATATGAAACCCTACCCTTCTACATGTCTAAATGGATTTTTTCTTTACCTTCTTCATTCTCGTTAGAATTCCCTCAACCCTACACCTTCAATTTTGATTCCTATGTTGCCTCCTTACACTATATCTTCTTCCTCCAAACTCTTATAGTGAAAGGCTTAGAACAATCTTTGCAAATATTCCGATGAACATGACATCTAGCACAACAAAAAGGAACGCTAATATAGTCCAATGTCTACAAATAAATAAAATTGCCCACCACAATATCATATTTAGTCAAGCCTTCATTAATGCCCACTTCCACAAAAGTGAGGGCTATTACCCAATAAACATTGGATTTAAAAGATGTATACCTCCAAGGTCTAGCCCAAATTATTACCAACCTCCCTTCAAACCTTACCCAACCACTACTCCATGAGAAAACTAGATAGCTTCACCCATATCCTAAAGTTATCTAGTCTAACCCAAAAATATTATATATACCCAATGGTTAATATATGGAAAGTATGACCATATCCTAAAGTTGAAATCCATCCCTTATGGATCCAAACATTAAATAGCTCTAATATGTCATGGCCTTGAAGTTTCCTTATCAAAGCTCTCTGTTTAACTACACTCTAGGATTTCTTTGCTTTGAGTTCCTCTAAACTGGTCAAAATGTAAGCAATGTGCATCTTCCCACCACTCAAGGAGTCCAAAGCCAAACTATTGCCAATAAACCCAACACCCTTCACTACCTCCTTGACAGTAGATCTAAAGCCTTATGAGCTTCATTCTTTAGGGGAATAATGTTGTTCACCACAACTCGATCTAAACATGTAAGGTTTAGAAAAGAATTTACTCTCCATTCATCATCAAAACCATGGAGTCTCGTGCCTTCAATCACAACTATCAATCCTCCCTCCCCACCTCTAAAAAATGTCCTAGCACTATCAATGATCCTATCAAAATGTAGAAAAGGAACTGATTAGACAAGTCTAACCCCCTTTTGGTTCATTTTTCAATAGTTTTTTGTTGATTTGAATAGAACCTGCTTCGCAAATAACCTAGAAGTCTAGTCCACCTAGAGTTTCACTTGGATCTAGTGGGACCTAAATACGCAAAAATGGGTGTGCATTTGGTCACATAGATTTGGCTTTGTGCTTGCCCCAAACTAACGAATGGGCATTAACTTAAGAATAATTTTGTGACATATATTCAATAAGTCATCTCACAAAGGTTGGGCATAAGTTATGGCACCTAAAATCAATGAATTTCCATTTGAAATGATGCTTTGTCTACATCCTTAAATTCCAAAACAATACAAATGGAGCCGACAACTCAACCTTCCACAAATATTGTTGCAAATTCTTTGCATCGTAGTTGTAAATACTACATCAAACAACATTTTTATGAGGATGTGTAAAATTAAAATTAAAATATTTTCTAGCATTTCTTATGCAAATTAAAGGAGGAGATTTGTCACTCAAATTTATATTAATTCCTCCCTGCTACTTTTTAAAGAAAAGAAGAGTCACCCATGCATGCTTGTCATATCATTCTCTATTCATTTAGAATGGGGCCCATATGTTATCCTTCCCTAGTAACTTATTTTGTTGTCAATTGTTATAAGTATTTTTTAAACTTCTAAGAGACCTATTGTTGAAAGCACATTATTAACTAAATGCACTCCATTTGAGGATTACAAATGAGAATTTTAGAACTCTATAATTTAGCACTTGGTTAAAAATTTCAATATACTTGTATGAATCCTTTAATTGTTATTTCAAACCAAACTAAATTACATGGATACATATGAATATAATATACATATAGTATTTTGAAGAGTTTTGATGCAATGCCAAAATACAAAATATATATACATGCAAACAGGCATGCCCATTAAAAACTCAAAATATTGATTAATATGAATATGATACATCCATGCATAGCATGTGTAACTCACAATGAAAAGACAACAAAACAATGAAATAAAAGACTTAACTTGGTCTAGAATGATGACGACCACCATATATTGAAGACATTATCTAAATCATCCTCTCAAATTCACCTTCAAACAAATAATGCATAATCGAGGTGATCTAAGTTGCATGTCTCAACTTGTAGTCTTTTGCTTTTTCCGTGTTTCTCCTTTTAAGTTTACAAGGATGAGATGAGTCATGTCCTATGTGTCTCCAACACATATCCCAACTGGACCGAATACATTTACAAATACATATCCATATCGAATATGTACAAATACATATCCAAGCATTTTGAGACATGAATCCCTTATATTTTACTTTAAATATTGCAAATAAATATTGGAATTAACTTTAATTGATTCATTTCAGTCACAAGCAAATGCTTAGAGAGTACATCTTATAATCAGAAAATAGTTATTGTCCATATTAAAAATAAATAAATAAACATTTATGCATACAAAAAGACATTCATTAAAAACTCAAAATATTCAATAATAGAATATGATAGACCGTTACGTAGCATGTGTAAAATTGCATACTCCACTTTGAAATCAATTTAAACTAATCCACAATCAAAAGAAAGCAACACAATGAAAAAAACTTAACTTGCCCGAAAATTATGACAATTGCCATATATTGAAGACAATATCTAAATCATCCTCTCTCTAATTCACCATTTAAACAAATAATGCATAATCAAGGTCATCTAACTTGCATGTGTGGTAGAAAAAGAGAGTAACTAAATTTTAGCATTTATCCTCCTCCATGGTTTTTTTCGCATTTCTCCTCTTTCATAGTTTTCAAGAATAAGATAGAAATTTATGTATCCAACACATATTCCAACTGGACAAAGACATTTCCATAAAATCAAAATCATATCCATAACAAATATGTACAAATGCATATCCAAGCATTTTGGGACATGAATCCGTTTGAGCCATATTTTACTTTAAAATGTTGCATATAGATATTGGCAACATTTAAGTCATAAGTTGCTTACCAAGTAAATCCAATAATCAAAGAACCATTCTCGTCTATATAAAAAATAAAAATAGAAACAGCTACAGAAGATTGTGGCAATGTCATGCATTATTTTTTATGGAGTTGTCTACATGTGCGACGACTTCGCCCAGACAATGAAATTACGGGTGAAATCCTCCGTTCGCACAAGACCCTCCCAACACATTCTCCCCCGCAAGATTCAACCATCCTGCAGTTGCCGACGTTGTCAATCCTCGCTCGTCAGCTCCACATTAAATGTTGAAGGTCGTAGCTGCATGGCGTAGTTAATGTAGCTTAGTTTGGTTCGTGAATTCGAATTGCACCAGGTTTCCCTCCCGCACTATCAATTCGCATGCCCAAACTCTGTCAGAAAGGATAAACATGCAGGCATACTGTGCAATACGACTCTCAACTCGATGCTCAAAGGAAATCGTTCTGCAAATTCAAATGAGTATTCCCTTGCTTGTGTTCCTTTGCTTGTTCAACAATGTGCATGCATTACATGCCCACTTTTCACTGGAATACAAATTGAGACCATGCAACGAATGAGGCCTTTGAGAATGATCATTGGGCTCCTCTGAGGACAACCCACAAGGTCCAGATATTCTCTCTGAAGCTTGTGCTTCCCTTGGTTTTTTTTTTCCTTGGCATTTTCGTACCCACACTTGAATAGTGCCTCCACTTTGTCAAATATTTTTCTCGTCAGGATTCGCCCAGAATTTCATCGTCTAGGTGATATCGTCGCTCATGTAGACAAGTCCGTTTTAATTCTCAATTAGTTGACATCAGCAATTGTTCAACACATATTTGGCATGGCAATAATGTTTTCCATGGTCGTTAAAACCTCATTTTTCATGGACTTGCACAGTTGTCACACTCATGACGTATGTGTAATATTGAAATGGACCAAACTCTTTCTTTGGCAACACCTGTGGAATACATCAGAGCTCCTCACTAACATTATATTTGGTAGTCTGGACACTGTTATATTAAAGGGTCTAACAGAGCCTTATAATTTTTTGTTGTATTTCTTTTAACCATTTCACCCAATACCTAACAAAATATGAAGAAGAAATAGTGGAATTGCCATGCAAGTTTTAATTGCACAATACAAGTACCATAAGGGTATTTCAGAACATTTTATTCATTTATGTATGAAAAATGCAATTGCAGCAATTTGAAATTGTAATTTAACCAAATATTCTATAACAAAACTTTAGTTATGACAACTGAAAAAGACCAATCATATATAATATTTGACCCACTTATATTTGTTTGTCCCGTTATTTCTATTTATTTAATATCTTGGGGGATTGAAAAAATGAACCTCCTAAAATAACTACCAAACAGAATAATGCTCCTATCATTACTTTTGTCAAACTTTCTATTATCATTATTTTTGCAGAACTTTCTATCATTACTTTTGAAATTTTACTTTCGTAAAACTTTCTATTATTACTACTTTTGAAATTTTACTTTTGTGGAACTTTTTATCATTGCATTTGAAACTTTGGAATTTAATGTTTCACATATTGATCCATTAATTACCAAATTTTAACTTGTAACTTGTATTTAGCAGTAACTTTTACATACCAAATTTTAATTTATTCATTATTTACCAAATTTTAACTTATATTTAGCAATATATTTTTCATACCAAATTTTAACTTATATTTAGCAATAAATTTTTCATACCAAATTTTAATTTATATTTGAAAGCAACTTTTTCATCAAATTTCAATTTATATTTGACAGTAACTTTTTCGTACCAAAATTTAATTTATATTTAACAGTAAATTTTTCGTAGTGCCATGATTATTAATTAGAACCTAAAGTTTTTTCTAGAACTTGTGCAGGTGTCTCGCTGGTAACCCTATTAGACCCATCCTTCGGAAATCCCTGGGGGTATTTGATAGAGCGTCTCAGTACCATCACAGTTATACAACTTATCAGTTGATTCCATTGGAATGTCATGCACTGGTTTGAACAAATGAATATCTTATTTAATAGGGCTTCAGTACCATTAAATTTACTGAGATTTTCTACCAAATTTTAATTTATATTTAACAGTAACTTTTTCATAGTGCCATGATTATTAATTAGAACCTAAAGTTTTTTCTAGAACTTGTGCAGATGTCTCGCTGGTGGCCCTATTAGACCCATCCTTCGGAAGTCCCTGGGGGCATTTGATAGAGCGTCTCGGTACCATCACAGTTATACAACTCATCAGTTGATTCCATTGGAATGTCATGCACTGGTTTGAACAAATGAACATCTTATTTAATAGGGCTTCAGTACCATTAAATTTACTGAGATTTTCAGTTGATTCCATTGGGATGTCATGCACTGGTTTGAACAAATGAAAATCCTATACTGTATAATGAATACAAGTAGCAAACAGAATGCTTGCCATCATTACCTTGGATGTCAATACCAAGAATTTTCATCCTAGCCTATCAGCATAACTATTTTACCTTTTGGATGTCAATACCAAGATCTTTTCCTCCTGGGTTAAAAGTTTAGCCATCAGCATAACTATTTAATGCCTTTAAGAGTGTGTCGTTGATTATTTATCAGAAACAAAAACAAGGATACAAAGCACGTTGTCTCTCTGGATTTCACCACATTTTATGTCTTTACTTCAATTTGAAAATACGCCAAAACACTGAAAATATCTCGTGACCAATTTTACACAAAGTAAAATGCATTTTTTTTTGCCAATTATTGCAGTCTGTAAACCACGCCTACTGCTTCTAGGCTCTACTCTATGTGAGCATACTACAGTATGTAGCTATGTAGCTAGTCTCCTTTTCTCTTAAGGTCCAATAGACCAAAATTGCACTCAGGGGACGTTAACCAACAACAACATCAACATCATCATTTATTTATTTATTTATTTCCAGTTATATGTGAAATATATATCAACTTCCGGAGCCAAAAACAGGAGAAAACACTCGTCACCAATTTTAATACAGGTATACTACAATACCTTAAATAACATGCATAACGTTGGTCTAAGACAACTCACTTTAACTAACATATATATGGCCAAAAGATACAATACACAAGTCAAATATAAAGATGCCGACCATACTCCCAAAGCAAAGGGAAATGGCATGATTAATCATTAATGAACGCCACCTATTTATCATTAATGAATTTTAAAAATCTCTGAACTATAAATCTAACTAGAGATACGGATCCACCATTGTGGCCTATCCTCGATTACAATAATATATCATGTAAATACCCCTTCAAATCTGAAAATGAACTCCACCGATAGAGAACCAACAAGTCAAAAAGAAATCACTAATTTTCAATTCTATTCTATTGTAAACATGGAAATCCTGCCTCAATATCACAGGTTCTCAGGTTTTCAAAGAAACTATGGCTGACAAAAGGCCCAAGAGACCAAACAAAACTGATAAAGACGGGAAAAGCCTTCAACAAAATAAAAATGGAGATGAAAATAGAATTCTGCATTTTTCCTGGATTGGAACAGCATTGCTTCTCTTTGACTGCAACAACTAATATAAAAATTCTGGTTGAAATTGATAATACTATACAAATATGATCAAGAAAAAGAACCCACTCCTTTTACTTTGATAAAGCAAAATATTATTTCTCCATTTTTCAATCATCTCCGAAGGTGATCTTTTTACCTGCAAAGTCACCATGTATAGAATAAAGGCATAATCAACTAGGATAACAAAATTTATAATCTACCGACAGAAACAAAGAAAGTATACCAGTGGCTGACGAAGTAATATCGATCTTTGGAGTTCCACGACCACGGCCACGAGGAGTTCCACGACCACCACTGCGTCCTCGTCCTATAAAACAATAACAAGAGTCTTAATAAACTAACACTAATCTTTCATACCTTCAAAATTGTGACCACAGTAGAATCCAAGTTGGTTGGAACCAGGCTAAAATAACGCCAGTTTGATGTGACGACTTTTTAAGTTCAAAGCAGGATAACAAAAACAACAATGATTCCACTTCCAAAGTTCAAAAACAAGACCATCTGTATAGAATGTCAGTTTTGACCACTTTTAACTTCTCTACTAAGTTACCATGAAATGAATATGGATCCTGATCCAGATTCGCGATATTTATGGGAAGCTAAGATCCAGATAGAGCAAAAAAACAGCAAGTCCAAAAAGTATAAAGATATTTTTATAATAAATAAATAGAGTGAAGAATCAAAACTATTTAGGAAACAAAATAGTAGAACTATAAGTTATAGCAAAAGAGAATTTCCATGCATATTATTTTTAGCCATACGTGTAACATAACTGATAATTTTATAAGTTATAACCATAATTGATAATGGATCATTTTGAAGACCATTTTTGCATGCGCATGAAGCAGGTCAAAACTATTCAGGAAATACAAAAGTATAACTTTTTTAGTTATAGCAAAAGAAGAGAGTTTTCATGCCTATTATTATTAGCCATTTATGTAACATAACTGAGAATTTGATAAGTTATAACCATGATTGATGATTGATGATTTTGAAGACATTCAAGCATGGACATGAAGCAGGTCGTATCAAAGTGTTTGTGAGCAACCTCCACATATCCATATCAGCAGTGAATAAAGTGGTTTCCTTGAAGATTATGGCAGGACTAAATAACAGTGTGGGTGAAGTAAGCAATAATGTAGCATACAAGGATAGATCAGACCTTACAGCAGACCTTGACCATAAAGATTGATCAAATGGAAACCATGAGAGCAGACCTGGGTAGATCACAGTTTGAGAGCAGATCTTGACAAACGATAGATTGAACCTTGACTAGAAATGGGGTTTATAATTTTAGCCTATAAGGGCTTAGGGTTTTAAATGTTTTTCATTAAAATATCAATTTTGGCGGAATCAGCAGATTGCAAAAGCACTAGAAGTTTCAAGAACCATTTGAAAATTTCAAGATCTGTTTAATTTTCCAAAAGCTGTTTCAATGATGGATCCTAGGCAGACCCACAGATCCTACCTACTGGAGTGGTGTTTCCGGTATCAACAAAATGTAATTGTAGAGACATTCTATGTGGCTTCCTAAACAATCATGTAAGAACATAAATAAAATCTTCATTTATCAAGACAAAGTTCACAAGCAATTCAATTTGGCTTCCTAAACACTCAAGTAAGACCATAAATAAAATCTTCAGAGTGATAATCAATAAATGCCTACTGAATTCGGGTACACAACACTGCCACTTCAAGTAAGCAATAAATACTAAATACCATTAGTGCAATATGACAGACAATCCAAGCAAAAGAAAACCACATTCTAAAACCCACCAATAGTGTGCACAACAGACCAAGAAACATGCATTTAATTCCTGTCAATGTAGTAAACAATATAAGCTAAAAGTCCTTGCCTCCAGAGAATCTACCACCTCCATCTCCAAAGCCTCCAGAGAATCTACCACCTCCATCTCCAAAGCCTCCAGAGAATCTACCACCTCCATCTCCAAAGCCTCTGCCACCTCTTCTGCCACTTCCATCACGCCCACCACTTCTGCCACTTCCATCACGCCCTCCACTTCTGTTTGACATTGCTTCTTCAACAAATAACTCATCGCTGCTCAACTCAAGTGCCTTTGAGAGTGTAGCATTATCCTCGAAATCAATATAAGCAATCCTGTAATACCATTTGGCAAAAAAAACACAATAAGAAAACATATTAGATAGCAACTAGTGCTCATTGTTTAGCAAGCAAATTTCAAAGGCAATCACAAGCTCACCCCTTGATGGCTCCTGAATCATAGTCCTTAGGAATCCGAATATTCTCAATCTTTCCACAATTGCCAAAGTGCTCTTCCAAGCTTTTCCGAATCTATATCTCATAGATAAATATATTGTGAGGAGAAAAATGCAGTCAGTGGTAATGGCTGTCTGAAGAATCATTTACATGAAAAATGAAGACCTTACAAAACTTACATCATTCTCCTCGAGATATTTGTCAAATCCCCTAACAAAAGCAGTAACGCCAGATTTCTGTACCTGCTGGTTACCATTATTACTGCATTGCATTCCATCATTTAGTGATGAGGATATTTAAATCCAATAGCAAGCAACATAGATAATAAAGCAATCAAAAACTTAAAGAAAGTGGACCTCCAATTCTGCTTCGATGCAGGAGTGCCACGGTCCACAGCAAGATCAATATTGACAGAACGCCCTAATAAATCTTGCCCACTTTTTTCCATTGCCTGAAGACAAATACATAAAGCAAAACTTAACATTGCTTGTACAAGAAACCACCACATTGCAGAGATGCAAGAGATGTGATATAGCAAAAAATCCAAAGTGGAGCTACAGAATATTTATTATTTACTAGTCAAAATGGCATGCTTGCTGCTAATGTATGATATAAAACTAACTCTACAATGTTGTGGGAGAGTATAACAAAGTCCAGACAAAAAATTCAAAGAAAACCAAATCCCAAAAGCAAGTTTTGATATAAGAAGCAAAATAAGACAACGTATTGCTGTGATCAATCCATACAATAAAAGTGGTTACAGGAACTTTAAGAAAATTCCTAAACAATGGCAAGAATAGGATCAATTGAGAAAACAAATTTCTTTCAACACAAAAGTTACAAATTATTTTGACACGGCAAAACCTATCAAAATCTAGAAATTTTCATTTTATTTGAAAAATAAAAATAATATTACAATATTTTATTATATGAAGAAGCCAAACTGTCTCTGGCTTAAAGAGGTAGAAAACGACAAACATGTCTGGATATTAATTTAAGAAAAACACTGAATGAAGTCATTTAAAATAAAAATAAAAAATTTCTATCATGAAAACTCCAAAGCCCATCATACCTTCCCAGCTGCTTCTTCGGTTGCGAATTGTACATGTGCAAAACCTTTGGGGTAACCATCATCCCGCATAGCCAGCCGAACATCAACCACTTCTCCAGCATCTTGAAAAAATTCGAACCTGTGAAAGGCAGAGGTAGGAACTCATACTGCTGGAGAGCCAACAACTAGATTCTAGAACAACCATAACCAAACCTAATTCTCCAAACACTGTCAAAAACGTAAAAAGATATGTCTGAGTCAGAGAAACCTACAGCTTGTCTTTGTCAATAGAATATGACAGATTTCCTACAAAAAGTGTCTTCGTTCCAGGAGTTACTGGAGTCTTTGACATCTTCGGTGTAAACGCCTGCAAAATGGAACAAAAATCTGGCATTATCATCAGACTGAAACAAAATGAACACAGTAAAGTCACAAAGTAAACAAATCGCGTGCCTCATCCTTCTGATATTTTGGAGTCGCCAAAGTTTTCTTTGCAGCTGGAGTTTGGCCTTCCATATCCTCCATTTCCTCATCACTATCTTCCTGTTGTTTAGAAACCTTTGGGCAATGATAAAGGCGGGTAAGAAAAGAGGTTGACATGTAATTAAAACAATCTATAACTTCAAGTTTATTTACCAAACACAAGAAATTTTACCTTGGCACCTTTACGCTTATCTTTAGGCTCATCATCACTCACTTCTGAGCTTTCTTCCTCGCTGCTGCTCTCTTTCTTCACAACTTTAGCAGGATTTTGGCCCTTAACAACCTACAAAACACTTTGTTCACTCTCTAAACTGACATCAACTCAACCTCTTGTCCCAACTTTTTTTTCAAAGGTTTGCTGGTTGCTTAATATTCGCCCAGAGTTTTTCAATGGTTAAACATTTTAACCCATCATAAGACAACATATGTTGTATTATAAATTCAATCCTCTTTCAATATATAGAACATATGCTCTTACCTTAGCAGTATTTTGCTTAACCTTTGGTTTAGCATCACTCCCATCTGAACTCTCATCCGAGCTTTCATCTTCATCACTGCTACTCTCCTTTACAACTTTTGCTGGCTGTGAGGTTTTAGTTACCTAGATAAAGGGTTTTGGACCTTGGTTAATACCCCAATGTCAAATTCTTGTAGAATCCACAAATTATTTGTCATTCAAATTTCAGTATATTGAAAATTCAAAACACGCCATTTTCAATACATATTCTGCTCCCTTGGACTACAAGTTTCAAACTTGAAGTCGGTAAGAAAAATAAACCTACAAAACATTTTTGTTCATTCTCAAAACTGACATCAACTCAATTTCTTGTCCCAACTTTTCTCTTTCTTCAAAAGTTTTGCTAGATATTTGGCATTTGCTTACAGACAGATTCAAAACCATATGTTGTATTAAAAAGTCAATTCTCTTTCAATATATAAAAGATATACTTTTACCTTAGCAGTCTTTTGCTTATTAACCTTCAGTTTAGCATCACTCTCATCTGAGCTTTCATCTTCATCACTGCTACTGTCCTCCTTTACAATTTTTCCTGGCCGCAAGGTTTTAGATACCTAGATAAAGGGTTTTGGAACTTGGTTAATATGCCAATATCAACTCTTGTGGGATCCAAAAATTGTTCATCATTCAGTATATTGAATATTAAATAACATGTCATTTTCAATACATATTCTGATCACCTGAACAAGCTTCAAACTTACAGTCTGCAATAAAAAATGCTTCAAAATGTATGAACAAATAAGAAATAACTAATAAGCAGTAAGAAGTTCAGCAGTATCAAAATAAATTTACTTTCAAAAATTAAAATAGTAAAATAGATTTAGAACATCAAAATGACCATGATTTTGGCTCTCAAGTGCTTTAACCTTAAATCCCGATAAATAACTTTGTATCCTTGAATCTACCTGAATTTTATTTTTTTAGATTATATATAAAGACCAGAGGATTATCTCAATCAATTAAAACATTTTATTTCAAGGCTGAGTTCAGCGTGAAGTCTCCAGTTCTAATCAGTCTGAGTCCCACAGGGTTACTCACTCCTACTGTGGTTGGCAGTTTAACCACCCTCCATCCAGATATTCCAGGTTACTGGGGGGACCCAGTAAGGTTTTCCTTGGTTTTTAAAAGTGTGTGTGTGCATGTGTGTGTGTGTAGTATTGCTATCCCCAATCTTAGTCCCCTAAAAAATTCAGCGGTATGCCCTAGCTATTCCAAACACCACTTCCCCTATTACCCCAGTTACAGAAACTCATGCAACATAGACCAATGTTGAAAAAGTTGGCCTCGGCAAAGAGTCAGTGAGGGTCCCGAATTACAACTTCTCGGCAACATCGGCGAAAAAAATAGGGAAAAATCGGCAAAAGTCAGCAAACATTAAAAAATAGAAAATACATTCATTCTTTTTAGAATTTTAAACATATAAAGCAACAATAACATCAGAAAAACATATTGGAACATAAATATGAAGAAAGCACTGATATATATATAATCATCATGTAGTCATGCCAAATATAAAACGATACATCAAAGTCGATACTGAAACTCTGAAACATTATTGTTGTCCAATCAAGGACTCAAAAGTGTAAAGTTTAAACAATACAAAATGGCATCACATATATAAATGTATCCAAGGAAAACTAGCCTATAGCTATCTAATATCAATGCCCTCTTCCCCTTTTACGGGAAAATATCATGGGTCTTTTGTCAGGCTTGCCCCTAGCACTAGAAATAGCAGTAGAAGGCCCTGGCCCTGCATCTAATATTGGACATTAAGTGATGGAGGGAGGACTAGATGTATAAAGCGGTGCAGAAGGTGGTGGCGATGCTAGCACATCACCCTCCATGGTGCCTCCAACCACCTCCTCCTCCTCCACTTGCCCCTCCTCTAGCCATGCAGGTGACTACTCCATGATAGGAGTCTCAATCTCCACCCTCCACTTAGACAATATATCAATATTGTCCAAGGAGATGGCATTTGCATCTGGTTATTTCTGTATCTGTGCCATCCACAAGCGGAGGTTGTAATGGACATACACCAAGTCATTAAGAGGTGTGAACTCCAACCTGTCAGAGGGTAATAAAAAAAATGAGTCTAGAGGGTAATAAATTAATAAATTATAATATCATAGAGGATCGTAGATTCATAAATTGCATAAAACATTTAAATGCAATTGCTTTGTTGAGATTCTAAATTCTAAGTTTCTAACCTTTTGCGTCTCTTTACATGTATTTTTTCAAATACACTCCAATTCCGCTCACATCCCGAAGCTGTACAGGTTTGGCTAAAGATTAAGATGGAAAATTTCTGTAAATTTGGTGTCCTCACACCATAGGTTCACCACCAGGTGGCTACACCAAACAAGAAATAAATATAAACAAATCATAATTCATCTTTCAAATAAAGGTGAAAACTTAAAACGGTCTAATAAGTTAATAACTTACCTGGCATGAATTCGGTCCTGTCACGAATAGCATCAGCAAAGCTAAATACTCTAGTACCATCCTGATACACCTCTATCTTGCTATTGACTGCATTGCGAGTGTCATAATCAGGTATCATCCTCTGAATACAAGTGAGAAGCCCCTCCAAAACCTCACCATCAAAATCAAAATTGCATTTGTAGGCAAATGTGGGGTTGAGGAAGAGTCCTGCTGCATGATGGGTCGATGAAGCATCCCAGTCCATCGAGTATCTATCAACTCCCATAACATCATGTGCCTGCTATGCTCTGGGGTACCCTTTCCGACATAGAAATTTTGAATGGTCTCTTTGGCCCTATCCATGACCTCATACAAATAGCTCATTGCTGGCTTATCACCATCAACAAGTCTCATAACCCTTACTAAAGGTTCACTAACCGAGCACACTTCCTCCATTCCTTCCCAGAAGGCATCAGTGTAGACCAGCTTGGCAATGGTTTTCCCATCCTCTCTCCTGTTGTAAGCACAGTCACGCCACTCATCACAAACAAACATTTGCTTCAACTCAAACTGACATTGAAGCAAAGACTGAAGAGTAATAAATGTGGTGGCAAAATGCGTGATTGCAGGACGTTTCAACTCCTTGTTTTGGTGTGCCTCCTCATGAGACTAAGAACAAAACCATGGTTGTAAATGAACATGGGGATGGCCCTAGCTTAATCAATCACCACCTTGATAAAGGGAATTTTCGCCATATCCTCCAACATCAAATCAATGCAATGAGCTGTGCATGGAGTCCAAAACAAAGAGGGGTACCTATCCATAAGCATCATGCCAGCAGCCACATAATTAGCTGCATTATCTATAATAACTTGCACAACATTCTGCACCCCAATATCCTGGATGAACCCATCCATCAACTCGCATAAAAGTGCTGCATCTTTTATATGTGCCGATGCATCAACTGATTTTACAAACATCGTACCTCTAGGACAACATACCAAGAAGTTGATAAGCCTTCCACCCATCTGACATGACTGTGCATCCAGTGCTCTCCCATGACTGCCTGAACTTTGTCAACCTAGCACCGATGTCCTTCTTTTCTGCTTGAAGGATTGGGCCCCACAACTCCTCAAAGGTGGCAATTTTATACCCTGGGCCAACTACTGCAATGGCATCACACATCAGTTGACACCTTCCCATTACCCTATCCGCTTCTACCTTTTTCGATTTCTTTATAATTGACTTGATAGAAGGTTGTGATCTTGGTCCAACAAAATTGGATGAGAGCCCTGCCCTCACAAGAGGTGAAGCTGTGGAGCCCCCCCCACTACCCTCACCGATAGTGGTAGATAGAGATGCACCTACACTTCTTGCTTGGCCAAAAGCTGCACTCTCAACTCTGTTTGCAGCGATCTCATCCTTCTTTCTCATTTTTTCATGGATGGCGTCATAGGCAAATCTCATGATTTCTGGGGTCATTGTAGTACAAAGGCCAACATCATCGCTAAGTAGTTTGGCTAAGATGGTATTTCAACCTGTTAACCCCTCCCGACATGTGATGCCCACATAATTTGCAACTCAAATTTTCCCTAATTGTTCCATCCTCAGGCTCACCATACTGCCAAAATGGGTCCAATATCTTTGGCAATTTTGCAATTGGAATGCTTCAACACAAATACAACCCTAGGGCACAAAAACAAAAAAAAATACATTAAACTCCATTGGAAAAAAATAGCAACATTCTAGCTTAAAAAATCAGACCTCTAAATTTAGATTTTAAGCCATGAAAGATTAGAAGAAGAGGGTGGCTAAGAATGAAAAAAACAAGCATGATATTTTCCATTCTAATTTTTTAAAACCCTCTTATACATTGTGACTGTTTTTCATATTTTTGGGCATGGAAATCAATGGCAAAATAGAAAAAACAAATAGCAAAGAAATATGCAAAGAAATAGTCAAATAAATATGCAAGAAAAATGAAAGAAATCTTTCAAACAATCCATGGAAAAGATAGAAAAACAATGGGATAAAATGCACACACCTGTGAGGAATCTTGAACACTTGCTCCACAAAAATCCTTGGTTGAGATGGTAAATGGTGTTTGAAAGCCTCCAAAGGTGTTAGTGGTCTCCTCAAGCCCTTCTCCTCCACTTCCAACAAGTGTATTTGCCAAATGACAAAAAAAACCGTTTTTTTCCTTTTCAAACCCAAGGATTGGAGGCCTGGGCGACTTTTTCCATCGACCCACGACTTCTCCTAACAAATCATGATTTTTGCTAAAAAGTCGTGACTTGCCGAGGTTTTAAAAAAGCGCAACTTTTGCTCGCCGAAAAATCGGCTTGGAGCAAAAGTCGTGATTTTTGAAAAATCGAAAATCGTTGAGGTTTTCAACATTGACATAGACCATGACTGTGGGTGAAGCAATGCAAACCCTTAAATGTGCTTTGGGGAATGCCCTGGACAAATAGGGCATGGCTGGGTGACCAGCTGGAGCTATCGTAGCATCTATGGCCAAAGAGAAAAATCTTGTGATGGGTATCTAACAACTCAACCCAGAATCAGAGGCGTATATGTTCTGGAACAAACCAGTGCATGTACAACTCATGTAAGTGGAACATCTCCCAAGGGTGTGGAAGGATGTGCATTGTCAGACTGCTCTGAAGTCCTCTGCATCTCTGGCTAGGGTATCTATACTACACTTAACCCCTCCAATAGATGGGCAGGAAAGAGAAATGATCAATCTGGTAGGATTAGGACTAGATATGGTCCATAAGCTCTATCATCTATGAGTAATTGCCTCCCTACAGCCAGACACATCTTAAGGTCTCAATCTCATACAAATCACAGCACTGACAAAATATATCCTCATGTGAGATCCGGTGGTCAGTCTAAACATGTGGCCAGTGGGAACAGACCAAGCCAAGCAAGATCCTCAAATAGTATGACCAGCGAGTGTAGTCGAGACAAACAATGGGGCTTCCCATTACCTACAGAAATTGCTATTGAGAAAACACCAAGCAATCTTACTGACAAAATGATCTGTAAGAATAGAAATGACCCTCTTAAGTCATGTGGAACAAGCACTTGTATTACCATTTTGCTTTGACTGAGCACTAAAGCAGAAAATAAATGGGGGATTCTACATACACTATTGTGATGGTAAAAATTTAATATGACAAAGGCAGCAAGGTCCAATCACAAGTTGGCAAAAATTTGAGCAAGTAATGTGGCAAAGGACCTGGGAAGTTATGCAAGAGCACTACAGGTAAAAAGTTTATTTTCAGATAAATGGTAGGACAATATGTCATTGGAGCGAAGCGATTTCTACTGATACATACTCAAGCTGAAGGTTTCTGCTAACGAAAAGCATATGATACTTAAGTCAACAGGTGAACTAAGCATCCAAGTGTATGGTTGGGGGAAGGCATTGGATTCCGAGGCATTCCAAGGATAAGTATGAGCGTATTACAGCATCAATTAAAATCCACTACATCAAACATGTCATGACCTATGTTGTGTGGGAGCGCCCCCCACCCGCTTGCTCCCGCTCCCGAAGCTCGCTCCCAAAACACTTTCAGTTTTGGGAGCACGCTCCCAAGACGCTCCCTTCCTTTCCTATACTAAAAGCTCCTATACTAGATTGATCATTTGATGACAATGTTATGGTACCTCCCTTCTTTGCCAAGATCCTACAAAAGTTTTTATGGTTGATCATTTGATGATAATGTTATAAGTTATAAGTACTAGATGATTGATGTTATATTGTTTAATCCATGTATCCTATAGCTAATTCAACATCCTACATGTTTTTTAGATATAAATCCATCAAAATATATTAAAATATATACAATAGAAAAATGCAAAATGGGAGCTTTTGAAAATTTCGTTTTTGGCTTCGCTCCCACTCCCCGCTCCCAACAACATAGGTCATGACAATAGAACAACAAATTCAAGAAAGGTCCAAAAATATGATATCCACAAAACTCTACTTTAAAGTTTATATTATAAGACTATCCATGATACATAAGTATAATATCAGACTTTACAAGCAGAGTTGCTCTGAGATGAGTCTTAAGAGTCACTATGCTGGCCAAGTCTCGTTACATCACTAAAGACAACTATCTTTTTTTTGCTAGGTTGTAAATGAATTCCGATGTACCGATCACAATGATTGACATTTTGGTTACATAATGGTTATTATTTTTTCACAATAGTTTATCTTCTGCACTGTTTTGTTGCAATGGTTCATCTTCCGTGCTAATTTGCATTCTTGACATTATGGCAGGTTGGAGAAAATTGAAATACAATTAGATTGGCTTGGGTGTATCTGAGACTCATGGGACTACAGCTGTGGTCATGGAAGAAACCATAACGAAAACTTGCATATATTGAAAATAAAGACTGCAGACTAAAAGTTGACCCACAATTACAAATCAAGCTTGCATCTCTGCAAAGTGTAGATCCATTTATAAACTGTGAACAAGTTGACATCAAAGTCTATGTAACAATTAAGCAATCTATGAAGGCTCATAAACAAAGTGTCGGGACAAGGGATACCCACAACAGCTATCACTCAAATCTGAGAAACATTCAATTCCAGCAGTGTCGGGACAAGGAAAATAGAAGTGACATACCAGTCTTTTACAATACAACCACACTGGAGTGGAAACCGGTAGACTTGGCGAGTTTGACCACTCATTTCTGATTGATTTTCCATTTCTCTATATTCACCCTTACATGATATAACATGAGCAAACATTGCATATTTGTTGTCTAATGGTCTGGATTTACATTGGCATATATGAATATGTATTTTTTTATTATATTTTCATATTTTAATATATTATTTTCTAGGCCGGTTGGCCTGCCGGTTTGGACCAGTTTTCGATTCTAGTCCATTCAGACCTTCCACCATTTCCAAGTTGGGTTTCAGTTCTTAAGAAATTTGCAAATACACACAAATTATCTATAATTGATTCCTTTAAAAGACCAATAATAGTCAATCTATGTTCTGTTTTTCATCTCTTTTTTAACCCCAAACAAAATTCTTCCATATTATAAGAGAAGTTAAATTCAACATCCTCAACTAATGCAGTAACTTCTAAATATGGGTCAGGGAGCAGCAAATGGAATCACATATTTGAAGAACATCTGAAGATTCTGAACATGTGAATATTGAAATTATGTTGACATAATTTTAGGAACAAGTAACCAAACTAGACCACCAAACACCAAAGGAAAACTATGTTTCTCTACATCATACCTAATATGTTTCTTGACATTTTTGGAGAGTAAAATGTCAAACAGTTTACTCTCCAAAAATGAAAACCTTTTTACATGATTCTATTTTGTTCGAGACTAGCTTGAAAGTTAATATACAGAAAATTAACATGAACCAAACCAGATGGAAAATAATAGGCTAGAGAAATAACATATCAATTTACCTTAACAATCTGTTTCTTTGCCTTTGGTTCATCGTCACTCTCATCTGAGCTGTCCTCTTCACTGCTCTCTTTCTTGGCAATTTTTGCTGGTTGTTGGGTCTTTGTTACCTACAAAATGGGTCTTGATTAGAAAAACTGGCTTGGAAGTTATGATACAGCAAACAACCTAAACCAGAGGAGAAGTTGAAAGGAAGCAATAAGGCATCACTTTAACACTTTGTGGTTTAGTAGTAGGTTCATCATCACTCTCATCTGAGCTGTCCTCGCTGCTGCTCTCTTTCTTTGTAATTTTTGCTGGTTGCTGGATCTTGGTTACCTACCAGAATGATCTCGTCAGCACTTTAGTACTTCTGCCATAAGAAAGCAAATGGATTTAGCGTGACATATTAAGTTTATTAATTGAACGCACCATTTTTGGTTTCATTTCCTCATCACTTTCAGAGGTTTCTTCCTCACTGCTGCTTGTAGCTTTTTTAACAGGCTTGCCCAGAACAGCCTTTACTGGTTGGACCTTGGTTGCCTGTAAAAGGGCTCTTTGTTAGACCATAAGTACAAGGAACCACAAGAAAGGAAATGCGCCTAGCATTCACCACTACTCTTAAAAATTGAATGCACCATTTTGGGTTTTGGTTCCTTGTCACTTTCAGAACTTTCTTCCTCGCTGCTGCTTGTATCGGCTTTACTTTTAACAGACCTCAAGGGAACAGCCTTTACTGGTTGACGGGTCTTGGTTGCCTACAAAACGACTCCTTGTTAGAGCTTAGTTATGGGACCAAAAGAGAGGAAATGTAGTTAGCATTCAGAATTTCTATTAATTTCTGAACGTACCTTTTTTGGTTTTGGTTCCTCATCACTTTCAGAACTTTCTTCCTCACTGCTGCTTGTATCCATTTTAACAGATTTTGCAGGAACAGACTTTACTAGTTGTTGGGCCTTGGTTGCCTGCAAAAATATTCGTCAGACATTAAGTACAAGGAACCACATGAAAGGTAATGCAGTTAGATTTAAGCATTTCTATTAAAATTGAACACACCATTTTTGGTTTTGGTTCCTCGTCACTTTCAGAAGTTTCTTCCTCACTGCTGCTTGTATCCATTCTATCAGACTTTGCAGGAACAGCCTTTAATGTTTGTTGGGCCTACGAAAGGACTCCTTGTAAGACCAAAGTACAGAACGACAAGAAAAGAAAATGTGGTTAGCATTTAGTGTCTCTATTAAAAACTGAACACACCTTTTTTGATTTTGGTTCCCTGTCATTTTCCGAACTTTCTTCGTCACTGCTGCTTGTATCCATTTTAACAGTCTTTGTAGGAACAACCTTTACTGATTGCTGGGCCTTAGTCGCCTACAGAAGGACTCTTTGTTAGACCTCAAGTACATAAACACAAAAAAAAGAAAATGTGATTAGCATTTAGCATTTCTGTAAAAAATTGAACACACCAGTTTTGGTTTTGGCTCCTCGTCACTTTCAGAACTTTCTTCCTCGCTGCTGCTTGTATCCTTTTTAACAAACTTTGAAGGAACAGCCTTTACTGATTGTTGGGCCTTAGTTGCCTGCAAAAGGACTCGTCGGACATTAAGTAAAAGGAACCACATGGAAGGAAATGCAGTTAGAATTCAAAATTTCTATTAAAAGTGAACACACCAATTTTGTTTTTGGTTTTGGTTCCTCATCACTTTCAGAAGTTTCTTCCTCACTGCTGCTTGTATCCACGTTAACAGACTTTGCAGGAACAGCCTTTGCTGGTTGTTTGGCCTTGGTTACCTACAAAAGGACTCTTTAATAGACTTTAAGTACAAGGCATTATAAGAAAGTAAACAGGATTTCCATTCAACATTTATATCAAAAACTGGACACACCATTTTTGGTTTTGGTTCCTCATCACTTTCAGAAGATTCATCATCACTGCTGCTTGTATCGATTTTCACAGACTTCGCAGGAACAGCCTTTACTGGTTGTTGTGCCTTGGTTACCTACAAAAAACTCTTTGTTAGACCTTCCTGGGACTACTTCCTGTTCAAGTGAAGCAACAAATAACAGCATGACTGCAAAAACTTGAACACTAATTTTTGTTTCACTCCCCTTTCAGAAATTTTTCATCACTGTGAGGTGTATCCTTTTTAACAGGCTTAGCAGTAACAGCATTTGCAGATTCTTCAGAAGAGGCATCAACATAATCATAAACATTTCTGATGCCCAAACTCAAAGTTTCACTGAAATGGATATGGAATGGGATACAAATACAGGGAGCTCCATCTCTTCGAAGGAGAACGCTAATACCTCCTGAACCATATGAATGAAGCGGCAAGCTCTTAGGCAAGCAGAGAAAGAAAGAAAACTAGTGATAGGCAGTAGGCTAGTAGCAATTTTTTGCTTAACTCCATCATCACTTTCAGAGATTTTCATCACTGTGAGCTGTATCCTCTTTAACGGGCTTAGCAGTAACAGCATTTGCAGATTCTTCAGAAGTGGCATCAACATAATCATAAACATTTCTGATGCCCAAACCCAACTTTCACTGAAATGGATACAGGAATGGATACAAATACNTATATATATATATATATATATATATATACTGAGCAATGATATAAGTCCCATGAGGACAGTCTATGTTATTCTATATGATTAAATTATTTTTTTCCTTCGAAAAAATATATATATATATAAATTCAAAAACAGCATAAGATATACATAATTCAGACTACCATTCATCGATTAGATTTAGAGCCATTCATGTCATTTATAAAAACTGAAATTAGCAAACTCAAATATTACCAGACAATATTCTTCTATCCCGAGTGGCATAGATTAGCCAACCACTGTTAAGAATTTAATCAATAACATGTCAACGACTTCTAAACCCACAAATTACTAAAAGGTTGAATCCAATTGTTAGTGTCTAACAAAAGAATACACCGATTGCAATTATAGAAGTGTTGGAATTTCTAATTGAACACTCTTTTGGTGGTCAGTGACAGACTTGACTGATGTGTGTTTGGGTAGGGTTGATCCACTATCTGACTGCACAATCAAGTAGGTGCTGTGAGTATCAGTAGGCTAAACAACCGTCAAATAATAGGCCTAAATTGACAAGATTGTCTACCTGTTTGGGACACACTTGGATGTTCAAAGTTGACTCCATGTTTTAAGGGGATTGGTTAGGCACTCAAGTATAAATAAGTGAGCTCATGTGTTAAGTGATATGCTAAAGGTGTGATGACATGCAATATTGCCCCATGCTATAACACTATATCTAGACACCTCTGAGTTCTCTTGAATATGTTGTTTACTTTCTATGGTTTATAACTTCATACTGATAAAAATGCATGAAATAAGATTAAAAGATCACATGTATATCATATGCATCAGCATAATTTCCTCTACAACATAGGGGCAGGGGCATGAGAATGTCCTGGCAATGGAGTAAATATGGTCATAGGTCAAGCATTCATACTAATTCAATAAAGGAAAAGGAAACACCGAAGCCATTTGGAAGATTATTGGAAATAAGTGTTGGTTCATGTAACCCTTCATAAATGCAGTCTGCTATTTTATAGGGCTGAAACTGCCACAATATCAATTTTGATATGCAGGTTGTTCTATCACATATGCAAGTCTTTGGGGTTTATTTGCCGCCTAAGTCGCCAGGAAACTTGGGTACGGGGATGGGGACAAGGACAGGGACGCCACTTTTTCAAACAGTGTAATTGGGTACGTCAGGGGTACTACTATATATATATATCACAGTCACATGCATATTTCAGATTTCTTATAAATTATGAATCATGATTCATTCTACAATGAAAATTAACATTGAAATTTTGAAACATAAAATTTGATAAATCATTGTAGATATCAAGTGGAAGACTGGAAGTTATATAATTAATAATACTATATGTCCATGACTCCATTAGTCCATTGTCATACTACATTCAAAATTTTCCTAATAGCAATTCCAGACATGAAATAGAAAGTTCAAAACAGTAAAGAATGAACAGAATAGTTGATTTGTCTTCCTCAAGCCATGTCATGAACATCGCTAAGGTCCTCTGTCAGCAAGCTCTTTAGATAGCCATGACTCTCAAGTTGAGGCTCCTACTCATCAATAGTAACTGGAAGTAGCATTTTAACTTTTTCTTATTAAAATATTTCATGAAACAGGTGGTTTTTCTCTCTCAACACCGGCAGATTTTACTTTGATGCTTTATATCTAAGTTTTCGAGGCTCCATTTAGGGTTAGGGTTTTGTACTTTGCCTTTAAAGTTATTTATTTGTTTTCTTCTCATATCAAAAAATCACTATTTCTGGCAAAAACTCACTTTGCAGCAGCTGAAATGTTTCAGAAAACCAAGAAACAGCTTGGATATGGCTTGAAAATGTTTTTTATACGACTTGGAAACATTTCAATGTCATTTCCAATCCGTTACCCCAAAGTTTTAGTTTCTGAAACAAGGAATGGCATATCCTCACCTCTTCCTAGAGGTTTCAAGTAACTTAGGGCCCCATACTTAAGCTTGGGCACCTTCGCTACAATTGGCAACAAAGCTATACAATTGGAAAAAAAGCTGTGAAAGAAGATAATAAAATAGTCATTGTACCTCTATACTAGGCTATTACGCTGACACTACAGTAGACAAACATTTGATGCCATAGCATGACCACGGATCAGTGGTTTTTTGAACCAAAAGTAAACCTCCTCCATTTTTGAAAACAAAAAGAAAAAAAGACATGAGACAAGAATTTAGATTACCATTCATCAATTTAGGATTATGGTTTAGGTCTCAATTTATAAGCTTAGATGCTTTATATCTAAGTTTTTTAGGCTCCATTTAGGGTTAGGGTTTTGTACTTTGCCTTTAGAGTTATTTATTTGTTTTTTCTCATATGAAAAAATCACTATTTCTGGCAAAAACTCACTTTGTAGCAGCTGAAATGTTTCAGAAAACCAAGAAACAGCTTGGATATGGCTTGAAAATGTTTTTTATACGACTTGGAAACATTTCAATGTCATTTCCAACCCGTTTCTCCTCTGTTTTAGTTTCTGAAACAAGGACTGGCAAATCCTCACCTCTTCCTAGAGGTAATACTCAAGATTGGGCACCTTCGCTAGAATTGGCTTTTTAAGCCTTAGTCAAGCGAATTTAGAGGTGTTGCATCAAGACCCAAATCCTAACATTTAATTAAAAGGCATAGCTTGTCCCAATTCCTCATTCATTCATCCATTGGAAGAGAGAATTGAGGTTTTATTGTTGTTGAAGGGGTTGACGACTAGAATGGTTTATGATTGTGTGGATCTGGGCTCAAACAATCTAACACAAAGGGGTGAGAGCTCTCCAAGGATAAATTTCTTGGACAATATTCTCTAGTCATTTCTAAAGGTTAGTTGTAAGCCGAAGACCAACCTCTATCTATAAGTCAAAAAAAAAAACTTTTCGAGTCTGATAGAAGGGAGGACAAGGCAAATATTTTCTGAGGCTCTAGCTTTGTGGGTAAAATCCTAGATCTAGAAGCTTTTTAAGGTGTTTTCAAAGGAAGGGGTGGCCCCAAGGCCTTAGGAAAGCAATAAATTGACAAGGAAAAAAGTAGTAAATAAGCAGAGTAACCCAAGTGAAGATAAAATGGGCAAATGATACAATGGAACAAGTTGTAGTGTTATGGGAGAAGCAATAATGGCAAAAGTGGTGGTATCCCTTTAAGGGTTATGGACCTATCTTTCATATTTTGGCCCAAGGTTGGTTAGGATTTATTTTTCATAGGACACATTAAAGATTCTAAAGGGGAGATGGTTCTAGGATTCTTCATATTTGTTGTCAATGCCATGGACTATCTATTTCAACCTCGAATCCAAGGTATCAAGAAAATTCTCGATTCGGGTCAAGATGTCAAGCATTCCTCTTGAATACTAGGCAAAAAGAGCTATCAAGATTCCATACCATCAGGAACAACAGCTTGGGTTCTAGTGGAAATAAACTTGATTGGGGCTCTAGCAAACACATTTGGGATTGAGATCTAGGATAAGTCAAAAACAAATTTGGATTACTATAAGATTCCATTTTGATGCATTCATTGTCAACTATATCGACATGTGGTCAATGAATGTCCACTTACGTTCAAGAGGAAGGTATGGCATTTAAAAGAAATGTCGACTTTGCTTGAGGAAGACAAGGATATCTCGGACAGAGGCAGATCAAGTCTCTTCCCCGACTATTTTGACTCCCAATTCAAACTTTGCAATAGGTATGGAGATGGTTGTCATGGCAATATCACCATCAAAACATGATCAAAATGAGGAGGCTAACATTGCCCTAACAATTTACAGAATCAAAATTCAAGCATGCTGCCAAGTGGAGAAAATGTTTGAAGTCGACACCAATTGATGGTAAGTACTCTTTTATTGCCCCAATGGATTTAGAACATTCTTGTTCATATGCTATAGTTACTAGATTAGACAAAAAGTTGTGAAGACTCCACTCATGGTAATAAAGGTTGGCCCAAATGGTGTTTTGTCTCTCACTTCTAATTACATCATTAAGAGCATCATTTAGGCTCATCTTGTTAGACTTGGGGGGAAGGGAAACTAAACAAGGGAAACAAAAATCACTAGAGGATGTCCTTAGAACAAGACAAAAACAATTGTTTCTAAAAGCTTATTCTTTCCATTAATATATGGGGTCTAGGAAGTCTCCCGAAAAGACATTCCCTAGCCAAACTAGTGGAATTACATAGACCAAATATTCTTTCGTTCAAGAAACAATGGGAGAAGGTAAAAAAATTGTCAGAGTTATCTTGACTATTAAAAGATTGGGATTTTTTCTATTTAGGCGCGACTGGGAATTTTTGTGGCATTAACAAGGTGGAGAAGTTGTGTCTCTTATAACCTCTATTATTATTGACTCAAGCAATCAGGTCATGCTCATCTTCGGGGAACTGGGTCACACCATATCAATAATAAATTGATATGGCTTTATGAGAAGGAACAATTTTTTTGTGATTCTTCTTTTGAACTCCAATATGATGAAGAGGATAAAGATGTAACTGGAGGTCATCTTAATTTCTCTAAATCCATTTTCAAAAGTTGAGATTTAGGGTTTCAATGCTAGGTTGGAAAGGGATGCAACTTATTTCAAGCACAAACTAGAAGAATCTAGTTTCATAGATGTGGATCCCTTCAAAATGTCTCCAACCTAGCAAAATAACAAAGTAGGTTCCAAAGGGATAGCAAAGAGACTCAACAAAATTTTGGCCACAAAACCTTTGATGGTAGTAGTTGGAATGGATCATATCTTGAATGGAACCTGTTGGCTATTCGGATGGCAGTGCTATCTTTCTACACATGCACAAACAAAAAAGAAAACCACCAAGCTCTTTCAATACTTCTTGGTTAGAGGATGAGGATTACCAAAAATTGATTGTAAATGAATGAAACAGGCATGACCCAAACTCAATGGATTCAACATGTTTTGAATTCATATCTACACTTGAAAAGGTGAAAAAAACTACTATTGAATAGGTTTAAAAGGCAAAATATTGATAAGGAATTAAAGGACGGTGATAGGAAATAAATGGTTGCTTTGGAGGGAATGAGAATGGTATATTAAGTGACGAGGAGATTCTAAAGCTGAAAGAATTGGAGGGTAAGAAACAAAGAATTTTGGGATGGGGAAAGAAATAAAGGATGAAAAGCAAGGCCATTTGGATTGAGAATTGTGTTGAAAAAACAAAATCCTTCCATAATTATCCTAATCATAGGTAAAGGATAAATACCATCTAGCAAATGAAAAAAAATTGGCGTCAAATGGTTAATACCTTCTCTCGAATAGCTTGAACGAAAACTTCTCATTTTCAAATATCTTAAGGAGAAAAAAAGGGCAAATATGGCAAAAATCATCAGGATTTCTTCACATTTTCCTAGGTTTGTGATAAATGAAAACAACCAAATGTTGAACTACAATTTGTTCTACTCGTTTTCAAGAAAGATAACAAATCAAGGCCCAACAAGCGGAGGATAGAATTATTTTCTTACTTGTCTTGGAATTATTGGAGGATGAATTACTAATAGTGATTGACAAGGTAAATAAATCAAGAATCCTGAATCCTGAATTTCAAGCTTCATTCAATGCTACCTTTCTAAGCTTGATTCCTAAAAGAGATAAGCTTGATTCATTAAAGGACGTTCACCCAATCTCCTTATGTAACCACTTGTATAAGACTGTTTCAAAAGTAGTAGGAATGACATAAAACATATCTTTTTTTACATGTTATTTTCCAAGAACAATTTGATAGTTTGGTAAACAGACAAATTTACGAGGCAATTAGAGAAGCCCAAGGAGGCATACATCCTACTAGATTTATAAAACTTAATTTGTTGAACGCATATGACATAACAAGTTGGTTGTATCTGACTCTTATACTTCTACATATAGGATTCTGCTATCTAGTGGTGCATTGGATAATGGGATGTGTTTTATCAATCTCCTTTGCCTTACTAATTAATGGTTGTATTTCATTTTCTTTCAAATCTTCTAAAGGACTTCACCAAGGTTGGCCCCTACCTCCACTACTTTTTCTTTTGGTATCGAGGATCTTAATAAGGCAATCAGAGAGGCCAAAAGAATCGAATAGAGCGCTAAAGTAGTACACTTTAGGGGAGTCGATTTCTTTATTAGGAGAGGCACCTATCTAAGACGATGACAGTTAAGCACTTAGAGGAGGGCACTTAGCCCTAAAATCATGGGACCATGTGACATACATGTTGGAGGTTGGATACTTGACTTGAGGACACTTGGATTGAGGAGCATAGTTCATGGAGATTAGTTGTGGACCTGAACACATATATTGAGGAAAGAAATAGATCAAGTAACTACCTTGGCACACATGTTGAGGATCACAAGGCAAAAGAGGACATGTAGCACACAATGAGAAAAAGAGCACCTTGCATGAGGAATGTTATAGAACAAACCACAATGTATGCAGCAGCATTGGGTTAATAGCTTGCTGGATAATGCACCATCTTGGAGGGGGGTTCATCATGCTTGGAGGGCATATAGGGTTGCGTAAAACCTGGTGTGACACTCTTTTACATCCTTATTTAGTGAAGCACTCAATGTGTGGTTACTTTGTCGAGGGTTACTTGTGTGGACCTAGTCCATGTTTTATATTGGCCTCCCTCACCTAGTTCTATATGAAGGAAGAATAAGGCCTTTGCCATTACTCACTATTGATGTACTCATGTTATCTTTGTAATTATTGCCTTGGTCAGTCTTATAGGGGGCAAGTCTTAGAGTTTGCAATAAAACCCCTAGAGAAGACATGAAGATGAATGCTAGTGCTAGGCATGAGCCTCGGGTCTTAGCATGTATATGATGTAAGAGAAGAAGACCTAGAGTTTGTTTGATGCAAACCTTAGAACAAGAACATGTAGTGCCAGAAGAGTAGAAGTCTTCAAGCTTGGTGTGATGCTTAACTTGAAAAAGAATTGGAGTTTATATTGATGTACTTTTTAATATTACATTGTAACGTTTTCAAGAGGTCTTGGTGCTTATGTGATGAAAGAGAAGAAGACCTAGTGTTTGTGGGAGGCAAACCCTAGAATAGATAAGAAGCATGTTAGAAGAGACTTTAACATATCTCGAGCCTTTGCACACATCTTGATGCAAGGAAAGCACTATGGTTTGTGAGAGGCAAACCCTTGATAAGACTTGAAGTGATAAGCTTGATGTCCCTATGTGAGAAGGAACTAGGGCTTGTGGCAAATAAATTCTAGGAGACTTGGAGTGCTTTGCTTGGAGAGATTGTGTGAGGTAAGCTTGAGAAAGATCAAGGGTGGACATGGTGTTCATGCTAGCTTCTTGTTGTTGAACCTCTGGTGTGGTTAGAAATGGCTTGGTGTGATTCTTTGCCAGGCCAATTTTGTTGATTAGGGTTTGTTATTGATGGTGTATGCCCTAGCTAATGTTTGGATGCATTGAAGAGTTCTAGATTATAATAAGCTTGAAGGGCTAAAGTGTACCAAGTTGTGATAAGTTTTTGGTATGTATTTGTAAAATCATTCTTATGTATATATGAAGTGTACTTTGTTGTCCAAATTTTGTGCACTTGCAAATCTAATTTTCAACTATGTTCTCATGGTGAAAGTAGTTTCTAATGCAAATTATGTATGTCGATTTACCATAACAATGAACATCATGTGTTGATTGATTTGACAAGTAAAATAGAAGCTAAGAGGATAGATCTAAGAATTTTGTCATTTTTTTTGTTGTAAAGGAGGTTGAACTTCTCTCCTATTCAAGAGCGCCTCTTTTTCTAATTCATTTCTCATGTTTGGATTGGCGAGGGGGGGCAATTCCACTAAGACTTAATGAAATATCTCTTGGTGCTTATGGATGGTTGATGTTAGGGCTGTAATGAGGAAATCTTGTTACTAACATAGTGTATTTTTTGGAAATTTTGTTTGGGTTTATGGTTGAATGGGAGGTATAGTTTCAGCTCTTGAGTTTATGCTCTAGGATTCCATCCTTGAATATTATGCCCAAGCTAATGTTAAGATACCACTCTAGTTATTCCCTTAAATATTCTAGGATAAATTTGGCCTTTCTTGGACATGGTAGGGATTGGCTCTCAAACCCTAGCTATCCTTGGATGTTAGCAAGCTCTTCATTACTATGCTTGATTGACCCCATTTACCCATTTGATAAGACACTCGTCTCAAGTCCCTTTATCACCATTATCTTTTTACTTTTGTATTAAAAAAAACTTGTTTTGCTAGGGTTACTCTTCAAATTCACCTTGTGCTTCATTGCTAAACCCTAGTAATCTTATTTAGGGACCCCTCCCTTGAGCTATAGAAGAGCTAGCCTAAAGAGCTGAAGAGGGTTGGTGAGGTGACAATGGCCCCTCCTAGTTATACATAAGCTATCATTGGTTTTAGGGCTTTCATTTTCAAGAAGTTAGTTTGTGTGGTAATCACACCCAACCACCATTAAAGGAGTTTTGTAGGTTTCCAACTAAAGAATGTTGAAATGGTGAAAATATCCTTGTAGCTGAAAACTTAAGCAATAGATGGAGTTTCACACTTAGCCTCTTCAATCTCTATTGGTGTCCACAAATTCCCTAAAAGAAATATACAACAAAAAACAACAGTCTTCTTCTCAATTAAATTATTGGTCTCTTCAAGTTGAGAATGGAATGTAAAAATGAGAGATTAGTTAGGGTCTTATGATTCAAAACCCTTTTGCCTACTATTTGACATCTCAAGCAATGTAGGTGATACATGACCTCTCCCAAAGTCATGCGGGCCTTTTTAAACAATGTACAAATTCCTTAAAACATGGGTTTTATGTGGAGTAGTGTACAAAAAAGTGTTGACGGGGCACAAACAATGAACAAAGCGAATGGAACAACAGAACAGTGTACGAATAGGTGATGACTGAGGGTTTAGACAGGACAGAGGTACAAAGCACATGTGTGAACAACAACGTTGCAGTATACAAAAATCAAAACTTGGAATAGACTGCATGGACTGGATATTGGACGGATTGGACGGAGATATCAGTGTACTTGTACGAAGTGATGGCACTAGATTGTTAAAAGTTAATCGTTGTACGAATGGAAATTTCTGGTTTTGATACCAATGTAGCAACGAAATTGCTAAGATAATAAAAGTATTCTACAATTGAATTGTAATGTATAAAATATTTACTAACTGAATGGTTGATGATACAATACCTTTGTGATGATTTACCTATATAGGCATTAATTGGTCACGATGTACAGAGCGCCTGTGTGAATAACAACGTTGCAGTATACAAAAATCACAACTTTTGGACAGAGCGCCTGAAGTGTCATGTGTCCACATTTGAGATAGACACATCCAAACATTGTGTCGGACACGTGTTTTGGACATGTCCTGACTGTGTCCCAAAAACAAGACACTCGTAACCCAAAAAAGCAACCTTTAGGTTATAAAAAAATGATTTTACCCTCATTCATTCACATTTTTCAGTGAGGCTTGAGCTCTAAGAAGAGATTTTTTTGCAAGCGAAGGGCATCAAAACGTTTTTCGACATCTATGTCATACATTTTGATTTTGACGACTTAATGAGAAACATGATTCCGACATCTATGTAATAGAACATTTTGATTTTGATGACTTTATGAGAAATTTTATGAGTCTACAAGTCTATCATTGACATATGCATTGTGATTTGTGTTAATGTGTAATGTGTATTGATTCTATTTTCTATTGAATATTTGTAAATCGATCTATATGTTTATATTTTTAATATATATATCACATGTCCTCTATGTAATGATTCTGGGGGTCATTGTTGTGTCGTGTCAGATACTTGTATTCTCGTGTCCTCTATGTTCTGTATCCTCGTGTTAGGTGACTTAGACTACCACCTTCCTAAGGAATGTTTTTTCCTCGAAGCATAATAAATTGGGTCTTCATACTTGCCCTTGCTTGATTTTAGGAGTTCGATTTGCTCCTTTGTCTAAACGTTTACGAGGCTCCTTTGTAATATATGTATCATACCTTGAAGTTGTTTGACTTGGTTGTTTAACGTCAACCTTAAGGATTCTTAGGTACACACTTGCCATGCTTATGTTGTTGTGGGTACGTCTAGTTTTTTTTTCACATTTGTCATTAATGGTAATTCATCCCTTTTTACAGTAGAACCTTCAATACCATATAATTTATAATGTTGGCCTTGCCAATAAAACTCCATAAATTGTTCTTTAAGGTTAGTAGTATAAGTGTCCAACTACATTAACCACAATGCACCTAATACCAAATCCATTCCATCTAATCCTAATTACAATTCTAGTCCTTGTATTTGAACTAAGATTTTGACATCTTCTTTTTTGTTGACTTGATGTCCATTATGGACCTCAATAGTGAGGTCATTTAAAGGGTATACAAATAAAATTTAATTCCTTAGCAACATTTATGTATATGCAATTATGAGGAATAGCCAAATCTACAAGAATTGTTTGTTCCTTATTTTTTACACTTCCCATGAGTTTCAATGTCTTAGTATGCAAATTTTTAGTCTCAAAGACAAATTTGGCGTTTGTTGTGCCTCTTATTTTGGAATCTTAACCTCATCAGTTTTTCTAAGATGAGGGATACATTTTTTGGTTTCTTGTGTTTTAATTTTTGGAAGTCTTCCCCTTGCGGCACATCATCATCACTATTATTCGGTAGTGTGCATGAAATTGATGATAATGATACTTTTCACGGCGATTCGTCACTATCCAAAATTCTGAATCAAAATTGTAGCCTAACATGATTTCATTTTCTGGATTTGAGACTTCTACTTGTTTCCCATCCAATATTTGATGGTAACGTAACAACACATCTTCACATCTATCCCTTGGAGTCCAATGTTTTCCATATTTACGACAAGGGTTTTCCTTCTTTTTGTCCTTTTCTAAACAGGAATATTTGTTGTAATCTCTTGATATGCTACAACTAGTTGTATTTTTTTGGGTTTCAAGGGACATCTCAAATCGAGTATTAAGTTTTCTTTCAATCATCTTTGCTAAGCTTCTGGGTTCCACCAAATTCTTAGGTTTTGATAGTCTTAGCTCACTATGGATGATGGGTGGGTTTTAATCCTAAAACATGAATTTTAATAATTGTTCATCTGTAAGATCCAAAAATCTGGTAGCCAAGACTTCCCATTCATGTGTATACTAGTTAATTGTTCCTATTTGTATTAGATGAGTGAATCTGGTAAAGGTGTAGTCTTCTTCATCATCATGAAATCTCTTAAGAAAATCATCAATGAACATTTGCCAATTATTGGATAGACCAATAGTTCTTTTGGACCACCAAGTGAACTAATTGTAAGCATTACATTCTAAATATATAGATGCGATCAATATCTTCTCTAATTCTTCGCAAGTGGGTTCAAAGCAAAAATTCCTTCAATTTTATTAATCCACACAATAGCTTTTATGTCGTCCAACCCGTAGTATTTTTGGATCTCAATTTTGATCGTAATTAAATAATGTGTTATCTAAGCATCTTTGATAACTTGTGTTTTGCGATTTTGGGCTTCGCAGCTATTTTCAATGGAGTAAGGGTTGTGCAGATAATGCATCTACTCGTTTTGTGAACTGCTCAATTCTTGCATTATGATCATTGAGTACCTCTGATCTTTCCTCGTTATCACCATTCCTTACTTATAGTAGGATTTGCCATAGGGTAACACACTCTTCCTTTATTTTGTTAAGACACTCTGTAAATATCTTTATTGTCCTATTAAGATTCTTTGTTATCTTATTACGATTGTCGCTAAATGTTTTCTATTAGGTTTTACAAGATTATAGCAGTATAACTTTATTGCAATTGAAGCATAGGATCTCTAGAAGAAAGACAATGCACAAAACAAAGAACACAAGAGTTATCCTAGGAAACCCAATAGGGAGAAAACCCAACAACTTTTGTATAGAGATGATCAATCCCGAGAACAGAGTACAAGAAGAGAGAGAAAGAAGAAAATCTCTCTAATGAAAACCCCCAAAAAAATATTGCCTCCCACTACTGGAGCGAACTTCTCCTTGACTGGCAAACTTGTTTGCTTGTTTGTGTCCAAATGAGGCGTCCAACCTCTCTATTTATACACTTTACAAAACTAACATTTAAGCCTAACTGGGCCGACTAGTCTATGGGTCGACTTACCTTGGGGGAAAATAAAAATTATAAAAATATTTTTTTTTAATTCTAAACTTCCCCAAGGTTTACATTGATTCTTTCAAGCGTTTACATGAATGATTACATCAATATGAACTCTTGTATGAGGTACAAAACAATACAATAAGAATAACTTTCGAAGTTGCACAAAATCCAACACTCCCTCTCAACAAGGAAGGTATTCTTCAGACATGGGCATCATCAGGAACACGATCATATGGCTCTCTTCTATACAGCACATCTATCTCGATCATCTCTATACATACTGAAGGTTGTCAACACGATCTATATCCGTCGAGAGGTGTTATCATGCATCTGATCTACTCAGTCCATCAATGAATCTATCAGCTCTGCAACTCTGCATAGTCCATCACAGAGTCATCATCGTCATATGTATAATTCACACAGTCCATCAATGAATCCATCAGTTCTGCAACTTTGCGCAGTCCATCTGAGAGTTGTCATCATACATCTGATCCACACAATGCATCGGTTAATCTATTAGCACTCACAGTCCATCGAAGAGTACTACAATCAATGTCTCATCTACAACCAGTCTGTCTCTACTACCGATGGGAATCTCCCATACCTGGCTAAGAACATGGACATGCTTCACATGGCCATCTACTATTTGTTCATCTCTACTATCAATGGGATTTCTCCCATACAAGGCTGAGAACCAAGACGAGTAGAGGCACCACTGTACACGGCCATCTACTGGATGTCTATCTCTAGCACCAATGAGATTTCTCCCACACCGGGCTGAGAACTAGAACGAGCAGAGGCACAAGTGTACACGACCATCTACTACCATTCAATCTCCACTATCGATGACATTTCTCTCATCCCAAGATGAGAACCAGAACAAGTAGAGGCACCAGTGTATAAGCAAGGTAGATGTCTGAATCACTTTTCCCTCTCAAGGAGGGATACATTTTCTTCTACTCCAAGTCTTCCACATTCAAACTTTGTCCTAAGAAGAGGCTTGGTAAGAACATCTATGGTATGGTCATGTGTCGACACATATTGTAGCTCAACTGCACCCTTCTTAACCATACACGAATGAAGTGATATTGAATCTCTATATACTTTGACTTATCGTGAAACACAAAAGATTTACTGCATCTATATACAGCTCTGGTTATCACAGTGAATCATAGTTGGTATTGGAATCTAACCAAACAATCCTGCAAGAAGATTTTGAATCCATATTGCTTCTCAAGTTGTTGTACCAATAACCATATATTCGCCTCTGCAATACTAAGTGCTACTGAGGTTCGCTTCCTTGTAATGTCCTCTTTCAACTAAACCACCCCGAGACACTTGTTAACCTATTTTATTCCCATAGTTCAAGCAGGTATTAAAGAAAAGAGAATAACTGAGGACTAATAGCAGTCGAAGCAGAAAGGGACATCAATTCAGTATTATTAAGTCACCAGTGTAGTAAGAAGGCCATCAAAGTTAATATCATAAAGCATGCGGAGCATGCAGGCCTTATTTCTTCAGTATTAAAGTCAACATGAAATTAGAATTGCATGCATGCAAGTGAAGCGTAAACCCTAAAAGTGACATGCAAACCCCGAAAGTACATGCTATTATATTTAAGGGTTATTGGACCAAGGAGATTATCTATTATTATTATTGTTGATTTGGAGTCTTGGAACAGCAGCACAGCGTGCAACAACAGCAGTTGGGATTGAAGACAGAGTCTTCAGCTAACGAGGGTTCGACAATGAGATATCTGCCCTAGTCTCCTTAAGAGTAGGCCATTCAGGTCCACCATCAGCTTTTCATCTTTATTCATTCATATACAGCTATCTAGCATCCATCGAAAGATTGTTTGCAGGGACACGTGTGCAACTGGGGATTTAGCTAGAAAACCCCAAAGCATTCGCTAGGGCTCTAAATCTCAGTTTATCTTCTGAATATTGACATCATCTTCATCAGTAGGATCATCCTACGACATTGGGTAATCATCAGCTTCCAGTTTGTTCATCCGAAGCGGTTATCAGCAGTTTCGTGTAGCTAGGGGCATGAGCAGGTGAACCAATTCGCTAGCTTGCATAGAGGGGTCAAAATCTTTGCATGCTCGAGCATTCTCTCCGACACGAGAAGATCTTGACCCCAGCAAAATCCCAGCTTCATCAAGCAGCTCCTTCACCAAAAACGTCGCCTTTAGCTGAGGAGAGGGTTCATGCTTCTGGGCGGTAACACCGAGAAGGGATCACCATTTCTTTATCAGTTCAGCTCTTTATGCATGCATATTATCTCTGGAGTATCATCGGTCTAATTATCAATGGTAAGTGTTGATCTTCTCTCTGCAAATATCTGCCCTATTTTAACTATAATTTAGGGCCATTGTTCCGAAACCTTGCATGCAAAGTTTTATTCAGTATTCTTACACATTATCGACATACAAGTGAGCCCTAGAATAGAAAATAGTAGAATATCAGTATTTGGGATATTACAGTGGTATCAGAGCATGTTCCTTGCCAGCTAAGGCCTTGAACATGAGAAGTAAATGAATACAGAAGAAGACACTTTTGAAACCTATAAGAGAAGGAAGAGTAGGTACACAGAGGAGCAGGAATTTGAGGGTATCCAGCTAAAAGATACCAACTCAGAGATGGACCCAACATGTATACACTCTGACAGAGGGAAAGGAACAGGAGAAGAGGAAGACAAGATGGAGCTTCGTAGATAGAGGGTCTACAAGCAGTAGATAGCAGTATACCTCTCTCACCAGTAGATAGAGGGTCTACAAGCAGTAGTGGGAAGCATGCATACACCAATATGCAAAACACACCCCATATATATAACAAACCTTCCAACAGACCTACTATGCCACACTTCCTGGAGAATGCAGTGGCAGGACCAGCCATGCCAGTAGAGAACCCAATGAACCATTTGGGGCTTATCTACAGGAATACAAGGATTTGGGAGATGAGTTCCGTTCAACCATGACTTTCTCAAATTTTTGCAACATGAAAAGCAGGAGCAAGCCAGGAGGGTTCAATAGAGCATTCAATCAAAATTTTGAGTTGCAATGCACATTGGGGAGACTAACAATTCCCAATTTCGATGGGACATCCAGTTGTTCAGCCAAGATTTGGGTACAGAAGTTAGACACCTACTTCCAACTTAACCCCATGACAGAGACAGATGCAATCAAGTTGGCTACTTTACATTTAGACGAGGAAGCACATGAGTGGTGGTACCACGGACTGGTGGCATTGGGTCACAACACTATCACTTCCTACATTGACTTCACACAAAGGCTCATGGAGCACTTTGATAAGGACCTAGAGATTCATTTCAGGGATCTTGCTCAGCTCAAGCAGACATGCAGTGCAGAGACATTCATATCCGAATTCCGGAGAGTTGCAGTTATGGTATCTGACATATCAGAGAGTCGGTTGATTAAGCTATTTACGAAGGCACTATTCGAGCCACTCCGCAGATGGGTGAAGGAAGCCAATTACTTTGCAAGATGCTATAAATAGGACTCTGGACCTACAAGATTCTGTGCCAAAAAACAAGCAGCCACAAAAACCTACCAATCCCCCAGAAAACAAGGAAAAACCTACCAATCTTCCAGAAAACAAGGAAAGGATAATCCCACAGAGGGAATGGTTGAACGAGGACACACGACAAGATTTGAGAAGAAAGAACTTATGTTTCAATTGCAAAGAACCTTGGATACCTGGCCACAGATGTATGGGTAAAGTGAAGGTACACCTCATCGAAGTACTTCCAGATAGCAGTGAGGAAGATGAGTCAGAGCAGAAACAGGATGGGGAACTACATAGTACAGAATTAGAACAAGTGCCACAAAGAGCAACTATTGCTACCCTCACAGGAGTCCCCACTTTCCATACTATCGAGATCAAGGGAAGTATACAGGGACAGCGTGCCATTGCTTTGATTGATGGTGGGGCCACCCACAACTTTATAGATGCTTCGTGAGTAGAGAGGAAAAGATTTCCCACCGAGGACTTTGAGAGCTTTACCATTGTCATGGCTGACAATCACAAGAAAAAATGCACACGGAGGATACCCCAGTTACAGGTACAACTTGGGAATTATACATTGGTTGACAACTTTTATGTGGTAGATGTGCCAAACACGAGCATTGTTTTGGGAGTACAATGGTTGTACTCAATTGGGAAATACTCGACAAATCACCAAACATTAGAGATGGAGTTCCAAGCACCAGATGGGAAAAGGGTAGTCCTAAGAGGAATGCCCAATGAAGCTTCAAGGTCAGCCACAGCAAAAGGGATGACCACCATATTCAGGCATGAGTATAAACGTTGTAGAAGAAAATGGTCAACTCCAACACATAAGACTTCAAGGAAGGAACAATGGTATGCAAAGGGCTTTTCGGGTAGACCACCATACAAAGGTAGGATGAGCACTTGGGAATTTGGACAAGGAGCCAAATCTAGCATGTTCAATCCTCACAGTTACCCAAGAAGATACAAAGAGGGAATACAGAGCATGGGTGAAAAGAAACACAAATTCAAAGAAAAAGAAGAGGCACCCAGCAACGAAATAAATTGGTTGATAAAAATGGACAAGAAGAGACAAAGACAAATGATTCGGTATATTGGTCGGAGATTGCTTGAGGACAAGCAATTTCAAGCGAGGAGGACTGTAATGTCCTCTTTCAACTAAACCACCCTAAGACACCCGTTAACCTATTTTATTCCCATAGGTTCGAGCGGGTATTAAAGAAAAGGGAATAACTGAAGACTAATAGCACTCAGAGCAGAAAGGGACATCAATTCAGCATTATTAAGTCACATTTTAGTAAGAAGGCCATTAGAGTGTATATCATAAAGCATGCGGAGCATGCATGCCTTATTTCTTCAGTATTAAAGTCAATATGAAATTATAATTGCATGCATGCAAAAGTGAAGTGTAAACCCTAAAAGTGACATGCAAACCCTAAAAGTACATGTTATTCTATTTAAGAAGGGTTATTAGACCAAGGAGATTATCTATTATTATTGTTGTTGATTTGGAGTCTAGGATCAGCAGCAGCAGCAGTTGGGGTTGAAGACAGAGTCTTCAACTAACAAGGGTTCGACAGTGAGATATTTGCCCTAGTCTCCTTCAGGGTAGGCCATTCAGGTCCACCATCAGCTTTTCATCTTTATTCATTCATATACAGCGATCTAGCATCCATCGAAAGATTCTTTGCGGGGACATGTCTGTAGTTGGGGATTTAGCTGGAAAAACCCAAAGCATTCGTTGGGTCTCTGCATCTCAGTTTATCTTTTGAATATTGGCATCATCTTCATCAACAGGATCATCCTACAGCATTCGGTAATCATCAACTTCCAGTTTGCTCATCCGAAGCAGTTATCAGCAGTTTCGTGTAGCTAGGGGCGTGAGCAGCTAAACAGGTGAACCAATTCGCTAGCCTACATAAAGGGGTCAGAATCTCTGCATGCTCTGGTCATTCTCTCCAGCACGGGAAGATCTTCATCTCGGCAAAATCTCAGCTTCATCAGGCAGCTCCTTCACCAAAAACATCAAGTTTAGCTGAGGAGAGGGTTCGTGCTGTTGGGCAGTAACACCGGGAAGGGATCACCATTTCTTCATCAGTTCAGCTCTTTATGCATGCGTATTATCTCTGGGAGTATCATCGGCCTGAGTATCAGTGGTAAGTGTTGATCTTCTCTCTGCAAATATCTGCCCTAGTTTAGCTATAATTTATGACCATTGTTCTGACACCTTGCATGCAAAGTTTTATTCAGTATTCTTGCACATTATCAGCGTACAAGTGAGCCCTAGAATAGAAAACAATAGAATATCAGTATTTGGGATATTACATTCCTTCTATATCAGGAAATCACTACAAAACCCAAACTTAAGCAACATCCAAAAGTACACTTCCTATCTGCATTGCATCCAACCCAATCTAAATCTAAAATTCCTTGCAATTTCAAGTCAAATCCTAAAGCGTATTTTAGTCAATGTTGCAAACATTGGCCAAAAAAAAGTGATGTTCTGAGAAAACACGAGTTTTTCAAAAAATTGATGAAAAAATTGGGCCAATTGTTTCCGGAGATATCGCCGATGTTTTCCCAATTTATCCCGAGATATTGCCGATTTTTCCCGATTTTTTCTAAAGATGATTTTTGTATTTTATAAGTTTGTCAATTTATTGTTGATGTTTGTCAATTTGCTGCTGAGATATTCCGAAAGTATGTTTCTTGGACCTTCTAGGTGAAAATTTGAACACAAGATGAATGCTAAGAATATATCTCGTCACTCAACCTATCCAATCTCTATTGCTGTCCACGAGTTCCCCGCAAGAAATATAACACAAAAACCATAATCTTCACCTATGTTGGATTGCTAGTATATTCATGCCGAAAACGATAATGTAAAAATGAGAGATTAGTTAGGGGCCTAAGAAGTAATATATAGGGTTTTACAACTGGGCCCCATGTTGTTTTTATTCTGATTTTTTTTTCCTAAACAACATATTTTGGGGAAACTGCAGCCAAAAAACCTATTTTCAGGGTACACATACCAATTTACAAAGTACAAGCCCAAATTTTATGGCTAAGGTACCTAACTCTGAGTCATAACCTGCTACAAGGGGTATGTGAGAGTACTGCAGGGTACGTACACGTAAAGGTACAAATACAAGTAATCAGTTCGTGTAATCTACAACATAAGTTCAAAGTCAAAGCAAGTTCCATGCAAAAATTCACATCAACATCTGCATTCCCAATCCCATATCAGTAGGGATCAACACCATCTTTCACTGTCTGCAATGTATGATTCCACTCCATCACAACACACTTCAACAACTTCACAGCCTATCGTGTCGTTGATCACCTTCCTTGAGCAAATCTTAACTGTGTAGAAGAGGAATATAGTTTAGAAGATGTTGGGCATGCTACATACTCCAGAGGTGCCTGAGTAGCAAGAAAAACATAACACAAGCAGGAAAAGCCTCATGTAGACAAGAAAACCTTAACACAGGAAAACTCAACCCTATCATACCCAAACTGCACAAAAAATGCAGTTGTATCCAAGCTGACCCCAGCTTTCTATACAAGAATTGGCACACTGTTGTACTTGGAAACTAAGCCACCAAATACAGCCTCTCTTTAATGAATGCTTGATTTGTTAAAGTTAGTGCAGCTGCGAGACCCATTCTCAGAGAATGGTTTCCTAGTCAGTTGACTAGGACAGAGTAAGACCCTAGAAGGTACCCTAGGGCCCCCAGTAGTCTCCTGGGGTCTTGGTCTGGGACCAAGCAGGTTGATGCCATGGCAAAGCCCCTAGCATGTGGCTAGGGCCCCTATATGCCTCTAGGATATTTTGGTCTGGGACCAAGGATGTGATGTCCAAGTAGAGCCTACAGGTGGAGGCAGAGATATATTCTGGTATACGACCAAGGACACGATGTCCAAGTAGGTACTGCAAGTAGTTGATCAATTTTCAGTGTGAGACTGAAACTCAGCTTAGTACTGAGAACCATTCTGTGAGAGAATGGAGGACCTGTTAGGGTCCAAGGATTGATCAACTTGATTCAGTGTGAGACTGAAACTCAGCCTAAGGCTGAAAGCCATTCATTAAGAATGGAATATAATGATGTCCCCTCTCCTAATCGTTTATTGCTAGGTTGATCTTCAAGGGACTGGCCACCCCTTGACGATGTCCCTAGTACCTAACCTTTAGGACCAGTGTCAAGAACAAAAGGATTGTACCATCTGTTTGGATCTTCCCCCTTATACAGTGATGACAAAATATATAAAACTATGTACCTTGAGAGAGAGAAAAGTTTTTGGTCTTGTTGGTCCTATATGATTGCTTGGTTCACTTTGATCTTGTGGTTGTTGACTCTTGGTCCTATTACTCCTAGCACTCTCACCTGTGTGCACTTTTGATTTTGATGACTCTGATTTTATGGAGTGTATTTACCTAATTGGTTATTAAAGACCTTTGGACCTAGTATTGTTTTGTTAAAAAGGCCATTTATGGTTAACCCACTTATGATTTTGGACTATTCAGTTTATGTTGGACCTTTAGATTTTTTATTTTATGACTTTTATAAATTATTAATAAAATCATTTATGATTTATTAATAATAAAAAATAAAAATAAAATAAAAAATAAAACCTTTAACCTTTTACCCTTTGATACACTATTTTATTGGGGCCACTTTATGTTACCCTAAGTAATCATAAGTTATATGTGGACCACCATCTAGTGTATATCTTTGGCCCATGTAAACATTATAAAATGAGCCCCATACATTTACATTAGACATATACCTTAGCTTTTCGATTTATCCACATGAGCTCTGCGATTTTATTTTATTGGATCTCTACGGCCAGCTCTGCGATTTTATTGTTTTGGATCGGCAATCCATACCAGCGCTGCGATTTTTTTTTGGGATCTTTACGGCAATCTATACAAGCTCTGCGATTTGATTTTACTACTGTCCATGGTGATTTATTTTTTTTGCCGGCTGCCTGCGATCTGCTGCTCACATGATTTTTTTTTCTTGCCGGCTGCCTGCGATCTGCTGTCCATGTAATTTGTTTCTTGCCGGCTGCCTGCGATCTGCTGTCCACATGATTTGTTGCTTGCCGGCTGCCTGCGATCTGCTGTCCACGTGATTTCTTTTTACTGCTGGTTGCCTGCGATCTGCTGTCTGCATGATCGGTTTTTCTCCACAGGCTTGGATTTTTTGATTGTTGGCTTGTCTATGTGCAATCACTCTGCCTGGTCTTCACCGATCTGCCTGGATTACTTGGTCTGGGCTGCAGCAGTCTGCAGATTTTACCTTTGTGTTATTCTGCATGGGATTTACTGCGATCTATTCTTTGCACAGGCTGAGTCTCTCTGTTTGATCCACCCTGACTGGTTTCTGGAATTTGTTCACCGTGAATCTATTGATAGAGTGCTTGACTACAAATCTTTCACTCTGAGTGCATATGTGTGATTCTTCTTGACTGCACTGCTAATTTGATTGAAGAAACTAAGGTCTGTTTACTCCCTCTCTCTCTCAAGGTACGTATATGGTTCAACCAGTTTGACTTGTCCTTTCAGTGACAAGATCAAACTCAGATCTAACTGAGTATAAGGCGGATCCAACAATGGTTAAGATTCTTTATCTTCTTGAGAATTAGTTTACTGCACATGTTATTTATTTTTCTGTACATGACAATTAATGAAACATTTCAATGATCAACTTTAACGCAGTGACCAGCAGAGCGTTAAATTAACGCAGTGAGCAGCAGAGCGTTAAAGTTGAAAGAAATGAAACTTATGTTGTTACGTTTTATTACAGTTTGAATTTTATCTCAGTTCTTTACATGTTCATGCATTGAATTTTATTACTGATACTAAAACTCATCTAACCTGAAAAACTAACATGATTGTATTATGGTTATGTGTGAACTTTGTTGTCTAAGAATTTTGATGGAAACTCTGGCTTTCATGAATTGAGGCCAAGAGGACTGCATGATTTTTATGGAGTATGGTTTTATGATTTGATTGTATGTTGTATACGTATGTGGCAACTTTGATAGAGAGCTCACTCAGCAAGATTGAAAAGATGGTAGGGATTTATCCCAGTATGTTCTTTTCATGCTCGTGTTGGGATGCTCACAGCCCACTTTTTTTGTAAAAACTGCCCATATGTATATAATTGTTTCATTAAAGGAAGTATCTTATACAAATAAATAAATCAAAACATAGAGAAAACAATATCAGCAAACAAAAGAAAAATAAAAGACTCACTAGCAACATCCTAAATCCAAATGAAATGGAACCTACTTAATATTTTGTTAATTCTAATTCCAGAATCCAAACCAAACAGAGTCTATTTTACCTTTTGAACAGTTTTCTCGTCTTCAGATTCCTCAGAGTCTTCACTCTCAGACTCCTCAGAACTGCTCTCCTTTTTGAAAGGGGCTTTGATAGTCCCTCCTAAATTCTGTGTAAAATAAATAAAGCATTTCCATTAAAGCCTAAATAAAAATAGAGAAATCCCCGAGGGTTAGCTCAAGCAGTCATGAGCCAGACATGAGATCTCTCCCCCAAAGTTGGGGAGGTCATGGGTTCAACTCCCTTGCTCCCCTTGGGCTTAGGCTCCATAATAGGGGCCGACAATTACCTAGTTTACCATACATGAATCATGGGGAAGTACTTAAAGGATTTTCTGCAAGGATATTTTCCTTGTAAAGAAAAAAATAATAATAGAGATAGAAAAATTATGGACAGACACCTATATCTTATAAGTTATCACAAAGCAAACTAATAAACATGCACATACCTTTTGAGATGCCAAGCTTGCCACTTTTTTGTTTGGCTGGGTAACCTTTGTTGTGGGCTCCTAACAAATACAAATAACAACGCCTCTATTGTGAAATTTTGAAAAGTATAGAATCCCCGCAACCCAATAACATAAAGTCATATGATGTATAGATATATAATGAACCTTTCCTAATACAATTTAAAATTATATAACACGGTACCTCGTCAGAAGTTTCATCTTCACTGCTGTCATCCTCACTGCTTTCTTCTACCAGTTTCCCTTTGGCAGCATTTATTTTCCCTGCAGCCTTTGCTTGCAATGTCTTTTTTACCTGAGCCTAGATAACCATTGAACATTCATGATTAAGACAAGTCCAGCAAATAAAAGTAACTGAGGAATAAATGCAGTTTTTCTGAAGTAAATATTTAAGGAACAAACCTTCTCTTCCTCGGAATCGCTATCTGAACTATCACTTGATTCTGTTTTACCATTTTTTAAAGCCGTAACTGACCCATTCTTTGCCAGTGCCGGGATTTTCTTCGCTGGAGCAGCTAATTTAATTGGCCCCTGTGCAGACTACCAAATCATGTTAAAGACACTAAAAAATTCTCTCTCATTTCAAAGAGCTTGCCAGTAAAATGTTTGAATTGTGTGACACACAAAAAATACACAAAGACTGCCTCAAAGTTTGACAACAATTTTATTGTTTTCAACATTTTCAATCTTCTCATCATCCTTATCAATTACACTTCACAAGCTGAGCTCTAGTTTCAACTTCACTCTGTTCTTATCTATTAAGTAACTACATAATATCTTCAACACATGCCTCCTCTGAATAATCCTCCTCACTGCTACTACTATTTGTTGGAAGCTTCTTTACCAAATTAGGTTTTATTCTTATAGGAAGTTTGACCTGACTCGGCAAAACACCACCAATGAGATTCTAATTCTAACATGAAATAACTCAACAAAAGATTAGTAAAAGGACCCATCAACAATATTAATTCACAAATAGAACTCTTAACAAATTAACAGAATACCATTACATTAACAGGATTCTTGATTGCATCAAAGTCTCCACAAGCATATTTTCGTATATTGATCGAGTTAGTGAGACTCAAAGCACCAACATAACTCCATACATAATAGGCAAGGTTACACAAACAATGGGTGTGGATCAGAATCATCGAACGGATTGGATGCACAACCACCATCTGTCCCAAAATTAGGAATCGTTGGTACGGTGGTGTAATAGATATATGTTTACATGACAAAATTAGAAAGTTCAAATCCTTCCACCAAAGAAAATTTTAAAAAAAAAGGAAATTAGGAAAAATCCACCACTATTCATTTTAACAACTACCTTGAAGGCTTACCATGAAGGGCCTGCATATCATCTTGCTGAAACTGAAATAAGTAATAACACTGAAACTGATGCTAATCATGGAACCTTGGTCACATGATTCCCTAAATTTCAACTTTAAAATTTGAAATTTGGTGAATTTCAAGACAAATGTTGGAATTTGTTGTGGTTACAAAATTTTATAGGCAAATCAAAGCACATTGAATTCCAAAATGAATTTAATCATGAAAATCACTGAATTTGTTTATTTTTTTCTGGGTAAAATAAAAAAGATAAAATTTTAATAAAACCTAAATCCTTTTTTTATTTTAACCTTAATCCTAATCTATTTTAACCCTAAGTCTTCCACACTAGGTCAATTCTCCCCTTGCTTGAACTTGAATGAGTACTCACCAGTTACCCCTACAAAGCCAACACAATGCTCAAGTCAGTAATCTCACAGTTCACCGTTCACAAACTGCAACCACAGCACAGTCTGACCAATGACATACATTGTCTTTCTTGCACATACTACATACTCGGCATTGAGCAGACATTCACAGACCACGCTACCATCCTTTCCATTGTAGACAGGTTTACGTCAAGGTTCATGGTTTCTCTCACACAAATTGCAAGCTAAGACCGTTTACAAGTTATTGCTAATGCTCTAGTGAAGTTCCAAATTATCCGCGGATGATCTTTGGGGTAATAAAAGATGCACCAAGCATAACTTGATGCGAAGGTTAGGTCAGCATCAAATATTGAAAAAGAAGGGAAAGCATGCCAATACTGGAATGAATTTGGCAAGTCAATACAACTTGAAAAAATTTAGGATGCATCCAAGTTTCCAACAATATTCAGCACACAAAACTTTAGAAATTTGAAAGGTCACTACAAGTTTTTGTTTTAAAGGGATTGTTTCCATTTAACTTTTCATTGAAAGTGTTGGCAATCCATGTTGTTAGAACTTAGGGTATAAGTTATAATGAGAATATTTTGATTTCGCCCATTAGCTCCATGTGTATATTAACACTGCTGATGTAGGATGTCATTTCAATCTCAGACTACCTTCACAACATGACATCCTCTCTGTTACTCAACTCACTCTTTCTGTTGCAGTCTATTACTCTGTCAGACTTCAATCATCAGGCCCTCTGCTAGTGCTACTTGTGTTCATCCTTCGTTCAGCAGAATCAGCTCTGGCTATTCCAACTCAAGGTTTTTTTTGTTCTCCGTTCTCTTTGTTCTTTCTATTTTTTGGGCTCTGTCTCCCTATTCCTTATTCAGCCCACAATTTTTAATCACAATTTAATTTATGTTCTATGAATTTTTTATAGTTATTTATCAACTCAACAGCACACAACCTATACTGAGAAAACCCTGAAACTGCTAACAACTAAAACATTATATCTTGAAACAAACCATGCAGAAAACATGAGTATGGCACCTCCAAAATCAACCACTGAAGCATGTGAACAGAGATCCCAATAATACACTGAAATACATTTTGCGTAGCCATAAATTTACTGTGCCTTTGTCAATTGGGTCTAACCCAAGTGGTTGTGGGATGTTGTGTTATCCTTGCCACCCAAGTTCTATTCCAATAAATGAAATTTGAGCTCATAATGAGTATATTGTTGTAACGGCTTCCAGCCATGTTGTTGATTTAGCCTTGTGCCCTAGAGAAGCTGGGGTTTACCCTGGGTACCATCCTCCAAATGAGGTGAAATGCCCAGGGATTTGCCCCGAGATAATTTACCTGGGAAAAAAATTTACTAGGCCTTTAACAAGAGTTATGGACCACATCGTTCTTATCTCTAGCAGTAAAGGAGGTGATGTTGAATGCAGCACAAGCTTCCCTCCCAAAATCAAAGTGATTGTTTGAAAGAGAGAGATATTAGTAAAACAAAAGTTAAAGAGAAAACAGATGCACCAGATTCAACCAGAGATTGCTAGGGCTTCAACCCCTCTTCCTTTTTTCAATTTGAGCATGGCTTCAAACTCATTTTACCCAGCAAAATCTAGTGGGGCAGGAACACTAAATTCTCTTTGGAAGCTTGTACAGAAACAAGAGGTTGATGATGTTGCTGCAAATTTCTTTTATGCATATGCTATCCTGTTTAATGTGGCAAGAAGTACTTACTAGTTAAATGCATTTAAGAACATTGAAGGGATATGTACCTCACACTTGTGTACCTTTAAGGATCACCCTTTTCAGGATAGCAAAAGAAAGAATGCCAAATAGATTGACTTCAATTGAAGAGTCAACACCTAAGTTATACAACTCACTTATGAAAGGTCAGATATGAGCCACAAACCACTAATTAATGCATTGATTTCTTGCCCTTGACATTACTATTCTTCAAGGTCACTGGCATTGTTACCTCTCAAACCTCACCTTTTGAGATAAGGTCCTAAGAGCATAAGTAATGATTTGGAGGAACCAAGAGGGATATCCAATGTCACCACACAAGCTCTCTTCACACTTTAGGCCAACTCTCCTCCAGCTCAAGGAGGGCTCGGGGGGGTTCCCTGGATTAGGATTACTAGAGCTACACATCTGAAGTGAAGAGTGGCTCTAGTGAAAAACAATTTAATATAGGATATAAAATAATAGGATGAATGAGCCAAAAACTAGTTATTTTCATCAAACAAATGGGGACATCAATGCTTAATGGAAGACCGTCCTAATGAGGAGAAGAAGGTTTCCAAAGCTGCTAACTACAATCTACAGCTACAACAGTCCATCTCCTTGCTGTCCAAATTACAGAAATGTATCTAAGGGTATTGCATTACATAATTCAGTACTCAAGAAGCAATGTCAATATAATTTCGACAAGAAAGGATAACATTATGGTTTAGAAGATACGCTCATCCATGAAGCATTATATTGATCCTCCAATCACATCGATATTCTATTAGGCTCCAAGGAATTTTTCCCAAATCCAACATACTAACAAATGTAGAGAACAAACCCTTATATAGGTTTGAGCTCTATCTCCTCAACAGTAAATAAGTATTCTATTAGACTCCGAGGAATTTTTCCCAAATCCAACATACTAGAAAATGGAGAGAGAGAACCCTTATATAGGTTTAAGCTCTATCTCCTCAACAGTAAAGAAGTGTTTATTTTCCTAGATCCATAAATTTCTCCAAGGAAAAAAATACAATAACATGAGAAAATATTACAATGATGCATAAGTGGGCTCTCCAAGACAAAAACGCTCTACATATCTTCTTCATGTGCAAGGCGCTCTTCAAGAAATCTCCTCCATAACCACCTCCAAATAAACTATTATAATTTCAAAGTCAACAAGGTGAGTGCCCTCTCCAATAATGCCAAGTGTAGCTGAAATAATGAGGGATTTTTCATGAAATAACCTTCTTTCATCATGAAATAGTGTGGAAAGTGCACCTAGGAGAGGTGTACCCTAGAAGAGTGTAGAATAGTCACCATTGTCAACAAATAATAACAAAATAAGCTCCATATTAAATGCAACTTGGGAGAATGTGCTTTGACAACTACCTCAACCCTTTGACTTGGCAAAACAATGATAATTATCCATGCAAGTGCACCTTAGGAAGTTGTGCCATTCAACAACCTTAATCCACAAATAAAATATTTTCCCTTGGTGAATATTTTATTGTGACCACCTGAATAGTCAATGAGCAATAAATAATCATTTTCCACAAATGGATCATAGGATGATGTGCAATGGTAATTGAAACTTGAACTCATCAATAAATTGCCAAAACCATGTGTTTGAAGGGGAAACCATGTGCAAATACCATCAATTGACTTTCAAAACCATAAGCACAAGAGGAGGTCCACCTAAGCAAGTGTCAAGAAATCCCACACATGTTGTTAACCAAGAAGTTTTGTAAATAGTAAATGCCATGGGCCAATACCATCACAACTCCAAACCATGAACCAAGCCACCACATCAAGGAGAATACGCCCAACCACTCACATTTGGTAGATGACAATAGAAATCCTTCCACGCACACACACACATATATATATAAATAACCGGGTAGGGAAGTAAAACCAAGGGTTGAAAACCACCCTTTTCTCCAAAATACCTTGAAATTTGTGCCAATAGGATGAGCACTCCACCTAATTCCATGTTTCACATCATAATACATGCATTCATCGCATACAAGCTAGGCCATTATCACATCAAAAATCGATCTTATGAACCTTAGAAAACCATAGCAATGCACCTTTTAATCAAATCACCGCACTAGGGAACAAATATTGACAAGTAAGGCTTAGGAAGACCCTAGGTTAATGGATTCCTATTTCAGGAAATGCACCAAGGGTTGAATAAATGTATCAATTTTAAGCAAACCCTTCATGAAATTCCAAACATGTCAACCATGTCAAAGAAATGGGGTGCACTACATGATCAAGATAACAACCAATAGGAACATGCCAACATCATAACAAACCCAACCGTGTCAACATCACCAAAATTGGCTAGGGCATTCAAGAAATCCACAAGTCAAACAATGTTCAAAACCAAATGATGTTCAACATATGGTTGTGGTCCATGTATTCATACAATATATATGAAATACTCAAATATTTTCTAGGGTGTTCACACTAAGAGGTCTCCAACCATGAAAAACTAATTAGTAATCATGCTAGAAATTTGTGAATAAGGTCACACATGCCTGGCACACCATCTCCAAGTATCATCAATACACAATATATCATCATGTGCTAGGGAGTTTGTATCCTAAGCCATCCACCAAGGAACAACCATACATGTCTATGCACCACAACATCATAACATATGGACAAGAAGAAATATCATTTAGAAATGATAAGCAGTATATCGAGCATAACATCAAGCATTACCAACATCTGATCCATTAACCGCTAGTATGCAACCATGAACAGAAAACCCAGACATAAAAACTTATCACTAACAAGAAATAGATCTCCTCCAATCCAATGTAAGTGACATCCTCATCAAGTTACCAACCTACAAATCTTTGAATTGTGTGATTAATATCAAACATGCAATCCTCGTGCATTTTGAGTCGTAACGAACGCAATAGATGCAAAAAGACTTTATAATACAATTTCGAGATTTTAGATGAAACCTTTATTAAGGTTGGTAAAGTAAATACTGTACAAGTTCTTACTAAGAATGCCACAAATTGAGTGGATGCAAGAAAGTTGATAGAAAACTACAAAAACAATTATTGGACCCCTTGTGTTGCTCACTACCTCAATGAGGCAAATTCGTAGGAAGCAAATGGTTGCCAACTTCACAATCAAACAACACCTCAAATTGAGCATGTATAAGAAGCACGCATATAGCCCGTTATTGTGGCTTTGCGATACCAAATTTGCCACTTATTACATCAATTTAAAACGAGTGGTTAAAGAAAAGGCTAGTCGAAGATTTGTTATGCCCAACAGCAAGTGACAAAGATCATGATTCTTATAGTTTAATGAGTATTGTATTTTATCATATATCAATGTGTCATATATGTTAAATCTCAACTTTTGACGATTTCAATGTTTTCAAAATTTAAATTTCTTGAAAATTTGTAAACTATGTATTGGCAAACTATCGATGAATTTTATGCGAATTTAATTGTCTTTAAATTCTAACACAAACACAAACTATGTGATTTAGCATGGAAATGTGGAAAACCATCTAAACAACCATGTGATTAGTTTATCATGACCCAATTCAAAGTGGCAATAAAGATAAGATAAGATAATTTTATTAATGTCCAAGGTGTGACCATAAAAGTAGGTCAATGGGACTACTATGTACAATGATGCCATTACAAAGCGGGCGTGATGACGCAATTCCTATAAACAAGATAACAAAAAGTGAAGTATAAGACCATGGCTAAGTCTAGAAGAGCCCAAAACTCTTGGAGCAAGCGCTCACTCTGAGGAGATGTTCGAAGGGGAAGGATCTAGAAGTTGGAACCCTGGTAGTGGCGATGTTACTAATGTCTCATGGTCAATGAGATCCACTACTCCTAGCATTCGAGGTTGAATGAAAGAAACTCAAGATAGAAAGATATCCAAATGATTGGTGTATGTGTCATCCGTTGTGGTATTGTATAAGGGAGGGCACACTCTGCTAAACTCTAGATGGTCTCGTATGTCCACTAGCAAGAGATATAGTCTGGTCATGTTGATGTGATTCTCGAGATATGGATAGGGCCCCTTGGGTCCATATAGATCTAGAGTAGAAAATGGTGTCGATATCACTCTGTCTCTTAGTGTTGTTGATTGAATTGTCATTGATGCCAACATGCACTTGCAGTGGCCCCACAGGTTGTCATTGATGCCACCAAATCCCTTTTGCAGTGCACATGTACGGATGATCCCAGTACCCTCACATCCAGTGCCTTGGAGCTCTTACAAAGATGGTTTGCGCATTGGAGCACCTTGTATCAAGTTGACAAGGTCCCTGTACTCACAAGGTTGGATCTTGGAACCACCACCTTGTTGACGATGTTGAAGACCCTGTTGTTGATGTTGAAGACCCTGTTGGTGATGTTGAAGACCCTGAAGATGGTGTTGAAGCCCTTGTAGATGATGGAGAAGCCATAGATGGGTTGGAAAAGCATTAATGACCCATTATGTGGTCATTCATGCTCTGATAGTGTCATGGTACCCTAGGAGAAGGTTTGGCAACCCCACAAGTGATGTCATGATGGATCTTGACCCTTGGAGGTCTCCTTGCGTGGTTTAGGTGGTTGAAGAAGCCCATGAAACCTCTTACTTTATGAAGAATCCTTGAAGAACGCCTTGGATCCACACTTGATGAATTAATGGTCCTTGAACCCTTGAAGATGATGACAACCATGTTGAAGATGCCCACCTAGAAGATGATGACATCCATGTTGAAGAAGCCCACCTTGAAGATGATGACAACCTTGTTGAAGAAGCCCTCTTGTACTTGTTGACTAACATGCATCTTGAAGATCTCTTCACAATAATGGAACAAACATTTTCATATAAAACGTGGTCATAATGTGTTGAAGCCCACAAAACTTTGGAGGAAGCATGCTCTTGCACATGGTATGCCCTTGGAAGCCCTAGTAAGTTGGAGGACACACTTGCTTATGATGGCATACAACTAACCCTAATATTGACAATTTTGTGTTAACCTAAGTTGTTTGTGAACAAACATGGAGAATACACTTATTTTATGATGACCATTGAAGATGACTTGAAATGGTAAGGTGTGACAAAACATAAAATAGTAAAGTCAAAAATAAAACAACTTACCTCTTATATCAGTGATCCTATTGCTTATGATTATTGTGATATAATGCAATTTGTTTGAAAATCTAACATAATCATATTGGAAATATTAAAATTCTAACATGGTATCAAAAAGAATTCATTGTACAATCATAACAGCTGTGACAACTGCAATTGTCGAAGATTTAGGGCTTCATGTTTCTAAAATTTCCATCCACAAGTCAAGCTCGACATTTGCATCATTGGACCTCCTCCACTCGCATCTTTCAGTGGAGTAAATTTCCAGTTTTTTGGAGTTGCAATTTTGACCTAAAAACTGTTGAGGTAAAAACTAGGGCTCCACACTTTTAAGACTTTTTGTACACCAATTGGGTTCGACCCAAGCATTCTCTAACTCACCCTAGGAGGGCGCGTCATTTTGTGGAGGCAGATTTCAATTTTATGGATTTTCAATTTTGACCCGATCATTACTGTTCAGGAAAAACTAGGGCATCAGATTTTCTGTAGTTCTGTCCACATATCCAAAAAAAGAAGACCATTGCTCAACTCGCCTTGAGGGGCATCTCTCTCTCCAATAAGATTTGCAAGATACTGAAATTGAAAAATTAGGGTTTCTTTGGCAAACCCTAAGTCAACCAAAAAAGCAGTTTTCCAAAAGGCATTGAAGCAAGCACCTAGTTTGAGCACTCTTATTGTAAAGCACTATTATCTTTATTTCCATTTAAGGTTCTCATTTTATTAAGATGACAAACAATACCAAGATTAAGACAAGCTTGAAGGAGCTGAGAACTTTCGGGCATGGAAGTATAGAGTGCAATAGAGTGCCTCTCATATTAGAAGACATGACTTGGAAAGCTATGTCAAAGAAGTTGCAGAGCCAGAGGGAGATGAAGACAAGGCTATACGCAACAAGATTATGGTCAAGGCCAAGAGGATCATTGTCGACTCCATCAAGGATCACTTGATCCCACATGTTTCCTCCTTAAAGACTCCCAATGAGATGTTTGATACATTGACCAGCTTGTATGAAGGAAAGAACAGCAATAGGAAAATGACCTTGAAAACTCAATTCAAGAATGTAACGATGCAAATTTCAAAGACCATCCAATCCCACTTTACAAGGGTTGCTCAGATCAAAGTACAGCTCGAAGCTATTGGAAATCAAATTGAAGAAGAGAAGATGGGTGAAGATAACAATCAAGCCCTAACAGCTCATGCAAAGAAAGAAAAGAGCAAGAAAGAAGAACACTCTCACGAGAAGCCTAGAAGATTCCAAAACAATCATAGAACTCAGGACTACTCAAACTACAAATGTTACACTTGTGACGTAAAGGGACACCTTGCAAGAGATTTTGCCCCAAAGGCAATAGCCATGTGAAGAAAGGAAAGAAGAAGAGATATCATGCTCATGCCACAGAAAGCGATGAACCTGTTCAGAAGAAATCAAGAGAAGAGGAATATGTATTGTCTCACAAGCTTGAAGGATTCACCTCATAAGGTGAATTATCAATATTCTATAAAAGAGTAGAAGAAACCTCCTACAAAGTTGGATTACGGAAAGCCTATGAAGATGAAGAACATGCTATTTGGACCTGATTTGAAGAAGAACCTCCTATCCATTTCAGCATTGGATACGAAGGGATGCAGTGGGGATTGGTGTTGAAGAAGAAAGGACACTTAGATTCATCACCAATACATAGTACCAAGTGAGCTATGGCGTATAAGACTTGCTCAGCATTGTCGATCATGAGCAAGATAGACATAAGTCCTCGAAATCAAAAATGGAGTAGAGCACGCCGTCAAAGACTACAATAATTCCTGCAAGGAGGCAAAGATCAAGAGGGAGCCAACCAAACAAACAAAGATAAGTACTTGAATTGTCATTTCTTGTATATCTAATTGTTTAAATGTTACTGTTCACTTGTATACATATATATGTTCCTAGAATCAGGAAATGTATTATGCATGTTAGAGTGAATGCATTGTTGAACAGTATACTACTAATATGCACATAATGGGTAGGTAAGCTATGCTGATACACAACCTTATCTAGAATTTAAACCTCTTTGTTGACATGTTGGGAGCAATGCACGCTCTTAATTATATTCTGGTAGAGATGGAAGGCATCTAGAAAATTAGCGTATGTATACGAGATATGGATGAGTGTTGTGTTGAAGCATTGGCTAAGATAGTTGCATAACTATGTAACTTATGTCTTTATGCATAAGAACTTGCCATTATTAATATGCTTTGAAAATTGTGAAATGTTTCTAATTATGCAACTGAATTTGACCTGTAGGAAAAATCGTGTTAAATCACCTACAAGTGAAGGACAATGAGACTTGTCCTAAGAACAAGTGATTATTCAACAACAATCTTCGTTAACAAAATCAAGCTACTGCACAAGTACAAGGTAAGTGTTGTGGCTCGTGACTTCTCCCAAAAAGAAGGAATTGGCTATGAGGAGACATTTGCACTTGTAGCAAGATACACTTCGATTATAGCTATACTTGCAATAACTGTTGTGATGAAGTGGAAGGTACACCAACCTTCATGAATGGTGCAGAAGAGGAAGTGTTTGAGGAGCCGACACTAGGATTTGAGACACAATACAGGCAGACACGTGTGCAAGTTGAAGAAGGCCTTGTACAGATTGAAGAAGGCACCCAAGACATAGTATGCCAAGACACAGTTACATGATGAGCTCGAGGATCACTTAGAGTGATGTGGATTTCAACGTTTGCAACAACATTGAAGATGGTTGATTACAGAAGACAAGGAGCTCATAGATGGGTGCAAGAGAGAAGCTTGCCGCAGAATTCAAGATGGTGGATCTTGGTATCCAGTGACCTTGAGAGAAAGAAGCTCATCTCAATAGAATCATTTGATGGGAGATGACATAGATGGATACATGGAAAATTAACAGCAAAGCAGGCTACTAGTCACTCCAGAACAGGATGTCCACAAGCAGAGGGATCATGGTGCTCAATTTCAGAAGGAGCAAAGAAGCTCCAATTCAAAGGGAGTGATTATAGCATAGATTACAGAGACAAATTGAGAGACATTATCACTTAGCCTCTATCTAAGCAATGGTCGTTTGCATCAGTATCTCATGGATATGCTTAAAGTGATACTGGATGTCTTCCCTCACTAAGAGGGAGTAGATCTCGGAGTTCAAAAATCTTGGCATGATTCTTGGGATTAGTGGTGTGGCAAAAAAGCCAAATAAGATTTTTTTAAGTCAAGGAAAATATGCATTAGAGATCCTAAAGAGATTCGGGATGATGGATTGCAAGGGCATGGCTACACCAATGGCATTGAACTTGAAGTAGTTGTGTGATACTACTTTAGAGACGGATGATGCCAATGTATACAGCCAAATGATTCGTTCGTTGATGTACTTGACAAACACAAGGCCGGATATATGCTTTGCAGTGAACACATTGAGTCAGTACATGGTAGAGCCTAGACGTGTTCACCTAATTGTTGCAAAGCATATGTTGAGGTTGTTGGACACAATGGTCACACTCAGAGGGGGGGTGAAATAGTGTATAGGCAATTTAAACCCTTTTTCAACTTCTATTAATCAACAGAGTCATCAATATATCTTGCTACCAATTACATCATTATTACATAAGCATTCATCAACTAATAAATTATAAACAATAATCATATCATCAACTAGATCACTGAATCATAACAAGCAACACAACACAAGAGGACATAAGATTTGTATGGTAAACTTGTTTATGTATTGTACATGGAAGACTACAATCTTCACAATTACATCAGCAACAACTGATAAGAAGAGCACCAACTCCTAATCCAAGACCCAGTCTGGTGTTCTCAGGTCCAACTGAGAAAGGGTTAAGGAATCCAATCCCCAAGGTTGCAAGGCTCGGCTTACCAATCAAGAAACACTTCTACCACTCAATCATCTACTGCTCATTATCATTAACTTGTCCTTGTCATCAACCTGTCAAACCTTCTGCTCAAGGATTTGCTCATACTCATCATGTCAACACAAGAGAAACCCAGAAGCATGAACCATACCTTTTCAAAGATCACAATATGAAGAAACAATAGACGAACCAAAAGAAAATCTAGATCATGTCATCACATAGACCTTGCAACAAGCTTTCCAACAAGCTAAAGATTTTGTAATTATGATTCTATATGAAAAAGTTATGCCAATTTTAGTGAATCTCTTCAATCCTCAAAGATACCCAAAAATTTCTCCTCCACAAAGTTTCACACTTTTCTCCAAAAGTTGCGAAATACCAAGGAGAGACTTGATTGATGAACAAATGAAATGTTTGATCTCTTATTTACTAAGTTGCACTGGCCTCGAGAACGGGGGGGACGCGGGGACAAGTTTCTGGGACGGCTAGAGAGCACCCCCATTTTTTCAGGGGATGGCAAGTTGGGGACGGCAATTATATATATATATATATATATATTGAAATAAAAAGTAGAACTAATTATAAAATTCAAATTACAAAAAGAAATATAAAGTGTTGTCCAATCATCATTGTCCATTGTCAAAACGAAATAGTAAAGACTCAAGCTACATGCCTAAGATTTAAAACTAAAAACTTTAAATAGTTCCAACTTCAAAGTCAACTATTAAACAGTAACTTAAAACTTGAAAGTTAAAACATAAACAAAAATTTAAAAATTTACAACATTATATACATGAATGATGAATTATTTCAAAATTTAAATAACAAATAAATTTATATTTGTAATTTGACATTTGTAAACACTAAATTATAATTTTATAAAACTATAATAGCATGTATCGATATCTTTACCCCCAAAAAATAAAATGTAAGATATGAAATATGAAATACCTGTGTTGTGCAGCATGTTGTGGCTGAGAGGGGCCAAACTCATTGTGAGTGTGAGCTTGTGTTGAGCCATGAACTCAAACTTTGAGCATGCGTTGTGGGTTAGAGGAATAGGGGGAGGGTTAGGTTAGGTTTTTAATTAGAAAAATATTTTTCTAGTTTCTTTCTAATTTTAATTGTGTAGATCGAGGAACGTCAAGAGTCCCCAATTTGTTGAGGGACGTTCTTGCGAAGTCCCCGATTTTGATGGGTACGTTTAGGGTACGACTTAGAAGTCCCCAAATCCCCAAAGGAGTCCCCAATGAATTGGGGACGTTTTTGAGGAGTTCCAAAGTCCCCGAAACGCGGAAACACAGGAAACACAAGACATTTTGGGGGGAACGAGTCCTCGTGCAACATAGCTTATTTATATAGGTCATGGAGGATTTATTCACATGTTTGGCCGACTTGTATTAATTGAATTCTTTTAGCAGGCCGACCTACTTGTAAAGGGGCAAATTAATACATTAACTTTAAAAAATCAAAACTCATCAATCGTAAGGAGTTAGGATACACTCCACATATCAATGGAAATATTTTGACAAGGACTATCTCCCTATGATGGGCTTATTTGCAAATACATGGCACAATACCCTTAAATTCTTCAATTTCTTCAAGACGTCAAAGGCCCCACACTTAAGGGTGTCAACGACCACACCACCCACTACAAGAGTTCCAAGGATTTCTCCAAAGTCTTCTTCAACATATCAAGGCATGTCCATGGGCTCCACCTCCATCAACATCTCAATATCCATCTAACCACAAAAAGGACCATACATCACCATCAACAACCTACCAAGTGTGTGGATTCAAGACGAAAGGCACCACATGCAAGGGTTTCAATGACACTTTCAAAGATATCATACAATATTTAAAAAATATGCTTTACATGGACTTCAAGCCCATCACATAGGACTCCATTATCACGTACAAAGGTACATTCAATCTCTATAATGATCATATAATTTGAACTTCTAAGATCCATTATACCACCATATGTGGGTGCCAAACCTTCTCATGCATAATGACCATCTCCAAGGGTTCCATGACCCCATCAAGGGCTACAAGGTCTTCATCAAGTGCAAGCTTTGGTATTCATGACCTCTTTAACAAATGACCACAAAATGGGTCATTTATACCACCATATGCTACAAAGCACACACCATCAGTGAATGGGCTCCAAAGACCAAGCTAACACATGTGTGGGTGTGTCCAATCAATCAACCATCAAGCTATCATCCAACTGGCCACTGTGTGTGGATAAAGGGTGATCAAACACCATACCAAACCTATGCAAGTGTCCATCATCAACTCATACATTTTCATCAAGCTTGTCCGTTATAGGAGACCTTGGTGGCATGAAAGACAGCCTGAGGGGCCACTACAAGTTCCATGTTGGCATCAATGACAACTCAAACAACAATCTCCCCCATTTTCATTGATGACAACAACTCATGCTCCCCCCTACGATCATGCTCTCGTTTCATCTTCATCTCTCCCCCTTTGGCATCAATGGCAAAGGGTGATCACCAATCTGTATCTAACCTCACTACTAACTGCTCACTACTCCCCTATCAACATGCATAGCTATATCACGATCCAATGACTTGTCCTGCTTCAATAAAAGAGTTATCAGTTTCTTTTGCTCACCCTTGAGTTTCTCCTCAAAACTCCATGAACTCAAGGTGCTCAAGGTCTTTGAGAGACCTCAGACTTGGCTTGGCACATGGCAGCCATCTTCTTTACACTAATCGACTTATCCACGTTCAACGTTTCATTCTTTTTCATCCATACCTAGAAGTGTCTTTGATTCTGAGTATTTGTCTTCTAAGTTGTATCCCTGTATTATTCTTCTTCCATGGTTCATAAGCTTTTCTTGCGGATGTGTATGAGGCATTCCTCATAGATTGTCTTCTTGAATTCACGTAATCTTGAGCTTTGTGCCCAAAGCCACTGCATCTATAACATGTCATAGTACGACAATATGCAGCAATGTGACCAACACGGTCACATGCCCAACACCTGACTGTGTTGTTATTGAATCTAAATCCATAGCTTTGTGACCAAAATCACTACATGAATAGTAATAACCATTGAAATTGTTTTCATACCTAGATGCTTGATTCCATCTTGAAGTTGTCTCTCTTCTGAATTTGTATTCAAGAGTGAGACCAACTTCTTGGAGTCTTTCTAATCTTCTGAAGTCTTCTTTGTGTAGTGCAGGTTCTTGACGAGGAGCTTTGCTTTCATTCTTGTACGTAGAAGGGCTTGCTTCAAGGGTCTTAGGAGACCATGTACCAACCATAGATTTTCCTATTTCCTTGTTGTAGCCAAGACCGGAATTGCCAAATGGAGATCTTTGGCAATCCAAGATGACAAAACTGTTATTGAATTTGACATATGCATCAGATTTCTTATCCTTCTTTCTGAGACCAACTACCTCCATATCCAACTTTTGGCAAGTCTTCTCCTTTTCATTCAATTGGTTTCTCAAGACTTCCTCCATCCTCTTGGCGTCTTCCAACTGAGTCTTCAGATAAACATTAGCCTTCCTTGTTTCTTCAAGTTCTTCTGAATCTTCACCGAGCTCTTCTTGTTCTTCTACTTAATTGGTCAATTCAGTCTTTAGTCTTTCAACTTCATCTTTCTTGTCTTCCAGCTAATCCTGCAATACTTCATCCCTGTGCTCAAGTTTTACAAGCAATACTTCCATTATCATGGTCTTTTGTTGAGATTTATTCAAAGAGTCCAAGGTTCCCCTTTTAAACCTCATGTAGTCACTCTAATTTAGATTGACTGTGTCAATGAACCAATTGGCTTTGAGATCAATATTCAAGAAGGTGTGAGTTATTTCCTTTGTAGCCTTCGACAGATCTTCATCATCTTTTGCAAGAACATTTTCAATTTCATCACATATATGACTATTACAATCAAAAGAATCCATACCTTCACTGGAGTCCAATTCTTTCTTTTCTTCTTGCTTGACGTCTTCAAGGGGCTTGACTTCTGTTTCCTAATTCACCTTTTCAATGTCTGGTCTTCCCTTTTGGTATTCACTTTCCAACTTGAACCATAGGTCTTTAGTTGAAGTGTATTCTCCTACACTTTCCTTGACTGAGTTTGGAATTCCATCCATGAGGAGCTTCAGGGCAGTGGTGTTGCCCTTCTTAGCTTCTTTTTGTGCAACTAACTTGGCCTTCCTATTGGATGGAATGGGTGCATTGATCACAATCTCCCAAACACCAAACTTCAAGTAGGCTTTCATCTTGCTCCTCCAACCGAAATAATCTGTCACATCAAGTACTGAAACATCATTGCTTGAGAACTCTGCTTTTGCTTCCTTTGTGTGTCCACGGATCTCCTTCAAGCTAGTAAGGCTTGTGGTGAAGGCTGGCTCTGATACCAAAAATTGGTTTGTGATTTCTTCAAAAGGGCAGCAGTAAACATCAACCAAATCAACTATCAAGCACCCAAGGAAGCTCACACTGTTTAAGCATACAAACTCGAACTATG
>LPNX011004401.1:548205-568571 GCA_001517045.1 Pseudotsuga menziesii | reverse complement strand
TAATGTTTTAACCCCAAAATATATCTTTGTGGAAGAACCGGGTCTTAGTTGCCTCAGTGACTCTATAAATTGTTGCCTTCGTTGATGATACATGTTATGGTAACCTCTTGTGTATAAATACACCACCTTGACGTTGAGAGAGCATGGAACTAGGGCCGACTTCAAGGGGAGTTTATTAATTTTATTTTTGTTTTAACACTCAACAACACTTAATGAGGTTGACCTTGCTCCTCCAACCAAAATAATCTGTCACATCAAGTACTGAAACATCATTGCTTGAGAACTCTGCTTTTGCTTCCTTTGTGTGTCCACGGATCTCCTTCAAGCTAGTAAGGCTTGTGGTGAAGGCTGGCTCTGATACCAAAAATTGGTTTGTGATTTCTTCAAAAGGGCAGCAGTAAACATCAACCAAATCAACTATCAAGCACCCAAGAAAGCTCAGACTGTTTAAGCATACAAACTCGAACTGTGTAATGTTTTAACCCCAAAATATATCTTTGTGGAAGAACCGGGTCTTAGTTGCCTCAGTGACTCTATAAATTGTTGCCTTCGTTGATGATACATGTTATGGTAACCTCTTGTGTATAAATACACCACCTTGACGTTGAGAGAGCATGGAACTAGGGCCGACTTCAAGGGGAGTTTATTAATTTTATTTTTGTTTTAACACTCAACAACACTTAATGAGGTTGACCTTAACCTTTTCAAGGAGACACAAGGGTTTTAGTGTGGTAGCAAGGTTCCAAAGGTAAGTCATTTTAAGTTTATTATTTTTATTTCTTTTGTTAATGGTCAACCTTACCACTTGCTAAACGTTTTAGGGTTTGTTGTTAAGTCATCAACGTCACCACATGTAAGGGTGTGCTCTACTAGCCATCAAGGGTACATCATAGTACCAAGCAACCCATCATCATGACCATCAAAGTGTGTGGATCCAAGGACTTCCTTAAACATTATTCCATATAACGATCTTAAGGGTATCAACACACAAATGACCCACATCATCTTCACCATTCTTTCAAAGGTACAAGGACCATTTAACCATCACCTATGAGGGTGCCAAGTCTTCTCCTAGGGTACCATGACCTCATTAAAACACAAATGACCATAGAATGGGTCATTTGGGCTATTTGAAGTTCTATAACTTCTTCAACCCACCAAGGACACTTTCTAAGGTACTAGGGCATAGGTTGTGGGCTTGGGGACCAAAATACAGCTTAGGGGCTACCTAAACACACCAATGGGTAGACAGGGCTTTTGCCATTGTCCCAAGGACTCCAAGGGCTTCAGACTTGGGATTGGAAAAGGTCAAAAGGTTTCCTTTGACACTAACTGACTACTAACTCTTAGGGGCTCCTTAAGGGGCACAAAGACACAATTGTTGGCATTAATGACAATTTAGTCAACAAAGGTACCTAGAGGGTACGATTGATTATGGCCTCAAATATGCGACAAAACAAAGTACTAGCCTACAGGTCTAAGATGAGTCAGATTGGGCTGGTAATGCCATTGATAGGAAGAGCACTTCAAGGTGTTGCTTCAATTTGGGGTCTGGCATTAATTATTGGTTTAGCAAGAAGCAAACGAGTGTGGCACTGAGTATAGTCGAGGTAGAGTACATCGCAACTTCATCAGCTAGCTATGAGGCAGTGTGACTTAAGAAGCTACTTGCAGGATTGTCCGATTTCGAGTTAGAGGCGACTTGTGTGTTCTGCAACAACCAAAGTAATAAAAGTTGTTCGAGAACCTTGTGTTCCATGACAAGTCGAAGCACATCAAGATCAAGTATATCAAATATGGTGCAGAGAGGACCAGTGAAGCTCCAGTATATTGCGATGAACAAACAGATAACCAATGTATTGACCAAGCCTCTCACGAAAGTGAAGTTTCAGTACTTCAGGGACAAGCTTGGAATTGTTTAGATTGATGTCCATCGCAAGAGGGAATGATGAGTCCTAGATACAAATTAGTGGTCTTCACATCCAGCATGAAAAAGGGTTGGCTCTGTGGAAGACATGTGGCTTCATATCCAGCATGAAAAAAGGTTGGCTATATAGAAGACATATGGTCTTCACATCCAGCATGAAAAAGGGTTGGCTCTGTGGAAGACGTGTGGCCTTTACATCCAACATGAAAAAGGGTTGGCTCTGTGGAAGACATGCAATCTTTGAATAGTCCAATAGAAAATATTCTCGAAAGCTATCTCAATTGAATAGTCCAATAGAAAATAGTTCCATGTTGGATAATTATATAAGACTATATATTAATATGAATGATGATTTACACAAAAAATGATGCTCGTATAAATACCCATGCAAGGGTTGACTTGGTGATGAGAGCGCCACCTTTCATAACGTGCTTCTCCATTTACCTTTTCATTTAATTATTTAATTAATTTATCAATATTATTAATAATTATTAATGCATATTTATTATATATTTTGATCATTACATTGCCTTCCCCTTAAGGGAAGCTTTGTCCTCAAAGCTTTATTGAAGACAAGGCTTAGATCCGATTCTTGTCTGTAATGACATCTTCTCAATCTTTGTGTTAGTAACTGCAACACACGACAAAACATAACAATATGAGTTACAAATTCCCAAGAAAAATTGACGCAACGTTTGTGAAGTTGTCCATCCAAGATCTATCTTCATTGGAGTTGTTTGTTGATCGCTTTGTTCGATGGAATTTCTCGTTTTTTGTTTAGCTAGTTCATTTTGTGTTCTTCCTCTTCTGAAATCATAACCATTTATGTTCATTTTGACCCTGTTGTTGATCTAAATGATTTTTATGGTTTGGGTGTCCATAATGAGTTTTTGTTGTTTCTTTTTTACTAGAGTGTTTCTTGTTCCTTAACTTGAATTTGTTTGCCTGAGACTTTGGAAGCTTCCTTCTCGATTTGCTCTAATTTGTTCTCTAATAGAATGTTCTTACTCTGAATCTTTTCGAACCTTTTTACTTGCGACTTTTTGTTCTCTTTTAACTCTTTGATTTGCTCTTCTAGTTCTTGAATAAGATTTCTCAGGCAATGATTTTCTTCTTGCTTCTCTATAATTTTTCCTTCGAAGTCTTCATTAACTTGTTCTGACTTTTGAATTCTTTTTAACTTCTTGATCTTTGTAACTAATGTCTTGTTATAATTCTTTAGTCGAAATACTTCTTCAGTCTTGCTTGTTAATGTAATATTGCTTTTTGTAATTTCCAACTTGTGTCCCCTTCTAATGTCGTCATATTTATGTTGGAGTTCTTTCATATGTTGTCGATGTCGACATATCTCGGATTCTTTACTTTCCAACTTTCTCTAGACTTTCGCAATTTCTTCATCATTATCGTTCATCAACATGTTCAAACAAGCCAATTCTTCTTTTGCCTTACTATCGTCAACTTCCTTCTTGATACCTTGGTTTTGTGATTTTTTGTTGAGAGACTTTAATTCCTCAATCTAAGCGAAAAAATCTTCCATTTCATTTTCTTGGTCTAAATTTCTATTGTCTTTAAACTCCTTTAAATATTTTGTAAGTCGATTATCGTTTGTAATCTTATATTTTCATTTTGACAACAGACTAATTCATCTTCTAATTTTTTTATCTAAATATATCTAAGTTACGACTGGACTTGTATTCTTATGAAAAGTTTAGATTCTCCTTGATTATGATACTTCGTCGACAATTTGGTCTTCAACATTTTCAACAGTAAATGGTCCCCCTTTGACTTGGCTCTTTTGTTGATAATTTATCTTTGACTCCTTTGATAAGAGGTAGAACAAAGGGCGTAATAACCCTAAATGTAGTTCCCTTTTAAGGAATTCCTCTTTTAACTTCGACTTCTTTTCTTCTTAAAACTTCTTTGTGGATTGTGTGTAGATTGGGTGGTTGGGAAGAAAGAATGATACCCTCCCCACCCAAGTTCAAATCTTGGGGATTAACTTCTATAATAAAAAAATATTAAGCCTTGGGACGCACCCTAATAATTTATTTTCTTAAATAGACTTGTAAGGCACTTTAATCTTTGTCAATCTAAAATGTGATTGATCCTTCACTCTATAGTTTAATTCTTTTTCCTTTATCATAAAACCAATTTTTATTAATGTAATGGTTTTTTTATTAACAAAAAACAAGTGTGGTTTCATAATACAAAGGGTTGTTGTTTTTTCTCCCTTTTCTTCATCTTCTCCTTCTTTTTACTTCTTTTTATTCTATGACTTGTATATAAAACCACGTGTGGTTTTTATAAACCTTGTATTGTTTTTTTCCTTCTTCTTCTTTTAGGAAAACCCTAGGATAATGGTTAAAAACCAAATTACACAAAGTGTAAATAATGGCCAAGGGTCGGATCGCTCTGCTACCAATGTAATATATGTATCCAAATATTCTCGAAAGCTATCTCAATTGAATAGTCCAATAGAAAATGGTTACATGTTCAATAATTATATAAGAGTAAATATGAATATGAATGATGATTTACACAAGAAATGACGATTGTATAAATACCCATGCAAGGGTTACCTTGGTGATGAGACGCCACCTTTCATAAGGTGCCCCTTCATTTACCTTTTCATTTAATTATTTAATTAATTTATCAATATTATTAATATCTATTAACGCATATATATTATATTTTTTTTCATTACAATCTTCACATCCAGCATGAAAAAGGGTTGGCACTGTAAAGATGTGCATCCAACATGAAAAAGAGTTAGCACTGTAAAGATTTGCATCCAGCATGAAGAACGGTTGGCACTACAGAGATGTACATCCAGCATGAAATAGGGTTGGCACTACAGAGATGTGCATTCAATATGAAAAAGGACTAGCACTGCAGAGATTGGCATCCAACATGAAAAAGGATGGCACTATTGAGTTATGCATCTAGTATGAAAAAGGACTGGCACTATAGAGATGTGCATCCAGCATGAAAAAGGGTTGGCAATACAAGGTTATGCATCTAGTGTGAAAAAGGATTGGCACTAAAATGTGCATCAAGCATGAAAAAGGGTTGGCACTGCAGAGTTATGCATCCATGATGAAAAAGGATTGGCATTGCAAAATTATGCATCCAGTATGAAAAAGGAAAGGCATTGCAAAGTTGTGCATCCAGCATGAAAAAGGGTTGGCACTATTGAGTTGTGCATCTAACATGAAAAAGGGTTGGCACTACGAAGTTATGCATCCAGTATGAAAAAGGGGTGGCACTACAAAGACGTGCATCCAACATGAAAAAGGGTTGGCACTATGAAGTTATGCATCCAGTATGAAAAAGGGGTGGCACTACAAAGACGTGCATCCAACATGAAAAAGAGTTGGTACTACAAAAACATGTGAGATATACATCCAGCATGAAAAAAAGCTAGCACTAGATATATACATCCAGTATGAAAAAGGACTGCCACCGTAGAGATATGTGGATTTACATCTAGCGTGAAAAAAGGCTGGCACTGTAGCACTGTAGAACTTCGAGTACCGAGTTGCAGCAGCAATGATGAGATCCAGTGATGATGTCCAACGATGATGTCTAGTGATGATGATCGTGATAAAAGAATACCTTCCTTGTTAAGAGGGAGTGTTGAAGATTGTGTAACTTCAAAAGACATTCTTATTGTACTTTTATTTGTATTAGTGTTATACCTCCTTCGAGGGATGTTATTGATGTACTTGGTCATGTAAAAGTCTTAAAAGAATCAATGTAAACCTTTTGTTGTAAGTCGAGTCAATAGTACCCAAAAGAATTATTATATAAATGTTATTTTGAGTCTCCCTAAGGAAGTCGGCCCAGTAAGAAAGGGAAGTTGACCCAATTAGGGTAAAAGGTCACTCACATGATGTGTATAAATAGACAGGGTGCACCTCTCATTTGGACACACAAGTTTGCTCAAGCAAGTGCACAAGAGAGAGAAGAAGAAGTTCGCATTTGGGCTCATCTTATCTTGATTTGGCATTGTTCTTTTGAACTAGATCTATACTGAAGAAGTTGTTGGGTTTTCTCCCTTATGGTTTCCCAAAGGAAAAATATTTGTCTATCATGTTGTTGTGCTTGCCTTTCTTTCAGTGATCCTATTGCTTATGATTATTGTGATATAATGCAATTTGTTTGAAGATCTAACATAACAATATTGGAAACATTAAAATTCTAACAAAAACCTGATAAAGGATACATCCATCCCCTTCCTAGATATGAAGGACTCCAACTCGTCAATGTAGATGCCAAATATAGAGGGGGGAAATGGGCACCCCTATTTTACTCCTGATGAAGGATAAATCCATCCCCTTCCTAGATATGAAGGACTCCAACTCGTCAATGTAGATGCCAAATATAGTGGGGGGGGATGGGCACCCCTATTTTACTCCTGATGAAGTCAAATACCACATGAATAATGCAAAGACGACCAAGGAAGAACTCATACAGGCACATGATGACAATCAGAAGTATCTCAGAGATGTTAATGCTTCTGAGTCGCTAGGAAAGGGCTTCCTAGGGGACAAAGTCGAAAGCTTTCCCAAAGCCTATGAAGCAGCAATAAACTTTCGAAGAGCAAAGTTGCACATGCTCGATGATAGCACAAAGTGTCTAAATTCAACATGTCCCTTGACTTTAAGGTGTCTTTGCTCAAGCTGTATAAAGAGCTTTAGATGGAGGATCATGGCAAAGAATTTTGAGAATGTGTGTCCCACCATGATCATTCGATAGTTATTGGGATTCCTTACTAGGGACCGATTAGTGGATCGAGTGAATGATTCTCCAAAGCATGAAGACCTTACTTGAAGAATTCTGCTTGAAACTCTTCTTCATCGACAACTTTGCTAGAATTCATCTCCCAAACTGCCTCTCGGATGTCTTGGATTGAGAATAAGTGGCAAGAACAAGGGGGAGATGTAACATTAAGAGGGTTTCCCAGGTATATCATAAAGGGCGACAGTATGGGAGAACATGGAGCTAGGGTTGAGATTAGGTGTGAGGGAGGAATGGCAGGGGAAGATGGTGCTCCAAAAGTTTTGAGGTGAGCTAGTGAGGGAAGCACACAAGTCTCATCTCCTCTATGAGATAAAGAGGCGTTTCTTGTGGCAAAGGAGGCGACAATAAGAAGCTTTCAAACTGGGGTAGGAACAATTGTTATGAGTAAGCATGTCGAAGTTAGATATGAAGAGATTTGCAGTCTACATATCATACCACCAATTCATAGGACATGAACCAAGTTTTCTAGCATGAGATCTGGAACAAGTGACATGGGGATAAGTTTCGAGAGTTGCTTCCCAAATGGTGGATGAGAGGCATGCATATTTGGAGGATGTTGAGTCAAGAGAAGAAAAATGGGAATTATAAGGAAGCATTTGGCGAAGGTGAGACAAGAAAGTGTATGAATCCCCCTCATCAAAAAGGATAATGGTTCAAGGTGGGCCCAAGGGTGGGGGGTTAAGAGACTAGATCAAAAGGAGAAAGAGGGTAGGGCATGTTCAACTAATGGGATGGAAGTTACCAAGTGTCGTATGAAGGGGAGCATACACTGGCTAGACATGATATAATCAACTTCACTAGCTTCCCCACTATGTGGTAAGCACGTAAAGTGACAAAAGTTTGGGAAGCAGGAGACACCATTTAGGATCATTAACTCGTGAAATTCCCCAAGCTATAATAGATGCAATGATCCCTGTAGTGATTGTCGTTGCCCTACCATCATCTGAAGCAATTCAAAATAGTCTTCAGTCTGCCATGGGTTTAGTGACAGAAAGTTTATCTAAAGTGGTAGAGAGAATTCAGAAATCCTTGAGTGAAGATTTTTCGGCTAAGAAAGGCAAAAAGGCAATACTAAAAATTTTTGCTCATAAACCCAATAGTGGAAGTTTACAAGATATCTTTGAATCAACAATTTATGAAGGCTTGCAGATGATGGGGTTTGTTTCTGCTTAATTTGTGTCTTGCAGTTTGTGGGTAAACAATGTAGTTTAGGTGAGGTTTCTTGTGCTGATCAGCCATTCCAAATTTCTAATAGTTAACCTTGGAGTGGCAAACTCAATAAAACAGATAATAGGTAACCAAGTTCTAGTATCCTACATTGGGCTTAGGTGCATACAGGCTTAAAGGGCCTCAAAAGAAATACAAAGTCAATAACAATTCCACAAAATTTATTTTCCAAACATTCACCATAATCCATCATACTTCAATGAATGTACACCATAGGGAGGGAGCATCTAGCAAATGGAATAACTCTCTAACCCACGAGTTCCTCTATGAGGATGTGCTACATATAAAAACATTGGTTCAATACTTAAGGCTACTAAGAACTACATAGTCCATGAAACTTAACGCTTATGTTTGCTATATAATTAAAGTACCATTGTACTCAGTGATATGATCAGCTAAACAATAGAAAATTTTAAATCATACAATTGATTGTCCTGGAACTCATCTACAAGCTCAAAAACACTACTATTGGCCTAAGAATATTAGTGTATTATAATAATGTTCAAAATGAATCATGATAGCAAACATTTTTTTAAATTATAGTTTAGAATTGCATCTAAACAAATACAAATGATCACAAAAGAATCATGGCCAAAAACAACATAAGAAAGACTCTCAAAATATAATCTTAGTAGAAACAAGCAAATAACTAGGCATTCATGCTTTTGCAATAACTAAGTTCAATTTTTCTACTCATTGCAATTCTTGAAGCATGCTCCATTCACATATGTTTAAAACCATTAATACACCAACTTCCCCTGTCTCTATTTCTCATAAACTAATCCAAACTACATTTTAAACCTCTGCCGCAGGGACACATGTACCCAGTTGTAAGATTCAGGTGCTTGTACGAGGTATGTGTTTCTCATACTCATTAGGGTCGTGGGAATGCACCCTAAGGCTTGAAGTACCTCAACAAACCTCAAATTACCCCAAAGTACTCCACCTAATTTGGAGGCATTACTCAATTTCAAGTACAATAACCCAATTTTGGGTACTTCAGAACCATTTTATGCAACAACAACAAAAATAACCTATGTTTGAGAGCAAGTATTACCTGAAGAGCTTGTTGAGAGTAAGTATTGCCTGGAGAGCCTATTGACCAGGCACCTAAGTGTTGAATTTTTAGCATTAGCATGAATACTTTAAAATTTGCAAACTAACAGATAACAAATGGCAAGTACAGAAAAAACATCAACACATCAAAACAATGAACACAAGAGTTTTTCACTGGGGAAACCTTTAAAGGAAAAAAACCCCAAAAGCATTAGAAATTCATTTCGTAAATGAGATGACTGAGTTCTTCAATAATTCACAAACCATGATGGGTTCGTACCACAAAAATCACCGAAGATAATTTTATACAAGAAACACCAAATTAGGGTTTTCACCAAATTAGGGCTTTTTGCCCTAATTCTCTCTCCTGCCCAGAAAGATCAGATTGCTCGAATTAGTTGTTTGCCTGCCCGTGACCTGTCTGGTTGCTCGAAAAACTGCCTGAGCTGTCTGCCCTACCCAAACCTCTTCTGCTCTGCCCTGATCTGCTACAACTCTGACCGAGCTGCTTTTGCTCTGCCCAAGCCCCTGTCGAGCTAGTTTGTTGCTGCCTGAAACCTCCTGGGCTTGTTTGTTGTTGCCTGGAGGTAAGCTCGAGGTCTGTTAAGGCCTGCTAAGGATACTAGCAGGCTGCCAGAAAACTGTTGGGGCCTGCTACGGGTACCTAGAAGCCTTAGCAGGCTTCCCTGTGGATGTTGGGGCCTGTTGTGGACACTAGGAGCCTGCCCGAAGGTGAGGAGAGGGCTGGCGAGGAAGAACGGAAGCTCCCCAAGCTTCTAGCAGTATACCCATGGAGAAAAACCAACTGCCCGTGAACAGCAAAACCCTAGCCACGTGGAGAATTCAACCTACCCGTGGAGGCCTTAAGCTGCCCGTGAGGAAGGATGAAGTCTAGGGTTAAACCCTAGTTGGTGAAGACAAAAGAGGGTTGTTGTAAGAGATCGCCATGAACCCTAGCTTAGGGTTTGTTGAACAAGTGTTGATGCCCTAGCTAAAATCCTCCATGCTAGGGCACAACCACCAAAACTTTCTTCACCTTCAAAAACCGGCAAATACTTCTTGTGGGAGCAATTGTAAGATCATGAGCAAGTGTGTGTAACAATGAAATGGAATGATCTTCTTTTATAGCCTTGAGTCACCAGTAAGTGGACCAAAACTCAAAAGAACAAAACAATATTATTTTATTCTTTTATTACTTTGACGTTTACCTTTAGTGGTACTAAAGGTCTTTTTGCACTTTCACTTTGACTCCTTATTGGTACTTAAAGTCCTTATGTATTTTTTACTTTTACTTTATCCTTCTTCAAGTGCCCCTGTGGTCAAAACAAGTTGTCAAGGTGGTCCTTCATCCCACTCAAAGTACATCATCATAAACAGAGAGAATTACTAATGCTTTTATCTCACACTCTGTGTGGCACCAAGATCATATACTAAGGTGTCTGAACCAAGGATAGCTAAGCCTTGGAGAAGATCACAAAACCCACTGATCGAGGGTCGAAGTGTCACACATGCCCAGACCCGGTCTAGGGCTTATAGTGTAATCCTGGTAACAGACTTGATGCCTCAGCCATAGGCTGCATAATTTGACACAAGGTCAAATACTTAGGAACAAACCAAGCACCTCCATTCTTCTGAAAAATGGCCCTCATCCCCGGGCTGAGTCCCTAGTCCCGGACTAGGTTAAATTCCTGGTAACTGACCAAGTGCCTCCATTCAAGGAATGGCCACTCAGCTTTAGACTAAGTCCCCTAGTGCTAGACTAGTTCCACATCCTGGTCCCAGACCAGATGTCTCCATTCAACAGAATGGTCAGTCAACTCAAGGTTGAGTCTCCCAGTGTTGGACTAGTTCCACATCCTAGTCTCTGACCAAATGTTTCCATTCTCCTAAGAGAATGGCTCTCGATGCTGCTCAAGAAAAATCAACATTAAGTCTAAGCAATGATGATGATGCATCAACAAAGAACATGGAGGCTTGACTACTAGTATTCAACTATGTTGGTTTTTCAGTTTGTGGACACAATGCCACTGGCCACTTTAATGTACTTGGTTTTAAAATTTTGACTCAATACTACCAGTCTACAGTTTTTCTATCAATGTATTATGGCAAAAATCAATGATGAAGTTTACTATTTCCGGATACATTATTCAAAGTTGAATGCCAATTAATGAATGGCGAAATGATATGAACCTAAAACTGAATCTGAATCACTGCTGATTTACATTAATTCTGGTTTTGTTTTCTTTCCATGTCTGTTTGTGGTGCATGTACCCAACGTAACAGGCCCAATACCAATTGATTAATGGTGGGTGGAATGATTTGAATCTAAATTTTAATATGAATCATTTCTGATTTGCATTAATTTTAGTTCTAGTTTTTTATATATCCAGTGTATGTGGTGTGTACCCAACATAGCCCTCCCCTGTTTCAAAAGTGTCATACTTGTACTTGTACCAGTGTTTTTAAACCCAGCTGAACCGGAACTGGAACCAGCCGATTTGACCGGCCAACCAAAAAGGAACATTGAACCGAGACAAAACACGGGTCGATGTCCCGTTCAGAAACGAACCGGACGGTCCAAAGCCTGAACCAAGCAAACCGGTCAGCTCATTACTGAACCAGACCAAACTGGTCGAACCCATCATTAACCGATCGGCCAGGCGTCTCTTCTCCTCCAAGAGCCCGAACAGGTAAAGCAAGGAATAAAAAATAATAATAATTAAAAAAACCTAACCCTGTACCATTGATAAACCCATAAATACGATCCCCCCTCCCCAATTCACTCGCACATCCTCGATTCCTCTCATTGCAATCGGCCTCTTGTTGAGTTGAGTCGTTTTCACATTGAGGAGAACGCTACCCAAGCAGTGTTATAAAAACCGGACCAAAATGGGCAAAACCGGTCGCTCCGACCGGTTCTAGGGCCTTACCGGGTCAAACTAGTGTCTCAAACCGAAGATGACCGATTTTGCACGAAACTGACCTGTTTTGACCAGTTTAACCGGTTCTGGTCCAGTTTCAACCGCTTTTACCAGTTTCAGCCGATTCCATGAAGAACTGTACAGCAGCCACTTAAGAGGGCATTTTTTAAATTAATAAAAAAATTGGTTGACTGGGCAAAGTTCTAGTGAAATATACTCAGAATGGCACGTAGCAAGAGACGTTTTTGCAAATTTGTGTATAATGGTTTGGATTCACATGGTTGCACATGATATGAACACACACACACACACACACACACATATATATATATATATATATATATTTGAATATTTTCTGTATTTTTGGTGGACCAATTTTGAGATCCAGTTTTTTCCCGGTTTCAATCTGGTTCCAATTTTCGGGGTCAGCTGGTACAACCACCAGTTCTGTTTTTGTAACCTTGTGTCCAAGAACCAAGAATTGGACGTTGACAGCTTGACTGTCAGAGGGCTGTTGGCTTGGAGGATGAAATCATAACTTCGAATGTTAAATATAATTTTTATGATTAAAATTGTAATTTTTTTTGTATTTTTTGATAGTCCGATTCATTGAAATCAAACTGTTCCAGTTCATTAGCAGTTCCGGTTCCAGTTGCGGTCCAAGTTGACCCTCAACCGATTCGATTCCCAGTTCTAAAATATTGACTTGTACTCTACAACCCGTAGCTAGGAAATTTAGTCATCTCAGGAAATACTTTAGCCTGAATACTTTATTGAAAAAAATCTAGTGTATCAACCCGCAGCTAGGAAATTTAGTCATCTCAGGAAATACTTTAGCCTGAATACTTTATTGAAAAAAATCTAGTGTATTGTGACATAAGCAAAAATGTTTAAAAATTATTTCTTGGAATAGTATCAAAACAAACAAAGACAACCACAAGAATGAAGAATCATGGGCAGAAACAAAATACTGAACCACTCTGAAAATAGTCTGGAGAGAAACAGGCAAATAACTAGGCATACATGCTTCAACAATAACCACGTTCCATGTTTTCTTGTCATTGTAATCCCTGAAACATTTTCCCAGTTACATATATTTAAAACCATTATAGCCCACCAAGTTCCCATATCTCTATTGCCCAAAAAGCATTCAAAGATGCATCTTAAACTCATCTCAGGAAATGCCATCCCTAAAAGTTCACCAGGAAACAACAATTGGATGTGCACATGTCAGAGTCATTTCTCTAAACTAGCTTAAAAGCACCAACAAAACTAATCTAACTAACAGGCCTCTCTGAGAATATGAATCAAACTACTTTCCAGTACAACACAGATGACAACAGGCAACAAACATAAAAGCAACCCAAGTAACAGAAAATGGAATGGAAACAGAAGAATAATACAGTTATAATTTAACAGGTCACTTTAACCTAAAGCTGAAACAGATAAATCCTATAATTTATCTTAATCACTAATAACACAAAAAACAACATAATTCACCTCTTCCTCTGAATCTTCCTCAGATGAGGAGGATGTCTCGTGTTTCTTTTTCTGAGGTACTTTAGCGGCAGATTTTAATTTCTTTGATGAAGGTTGAATCTCAGTTTCAGCTACTAGCTGCCTCTTGCCTGTATGTAAATATAATGTGCCAAAAAGTATCAAACCAGTGGTAGTGCAAACATAGTATACACACACCAAAAAAAAAGAATCCATTCCAATTATACTATATATTCCTAATATGGAAAGTAAACACACCTTTTTTCCCTTCTTTTGAAGCAAGGACAGAGACCTGAGTTACAGAGTTTAAAAAAAAAGTCAAAGCTACAATATAGACAGAGAGGGTATATACACGGTAATAAATGCATAAACTCATTGCCAGTGAAATTACCTCAGCATTAGTTTTCCCGTTAGACTTCCCCATCGTTATCACAAAATAGACAGGAGAAGCAAATCACCCTGGAGTAATTACAACTAGTTGTCGTTATACATAAGAAAAAAATGTAAGATACTTCTGTCTATGCCAGGCTGCTAAAGAGAAGCTACTTTGAAAATTTTAAAGCATCTCTATTGAAGAAAAGGATTACATCGTTACTAGGGATCCAATCATACATAAGCAATTTCAATGGCAATCTTAGTCACCGAATACAGAACAACATACATTGTACCCAGTATTGAACCCTTTGATCTTACCCTAGCAAAACGCATCCTATACTCCACAACTCCTTTACCAAAAATAACAGCGTTGGACTTATCAGAAACTAAGAACCCAGGCTGTGTCTATCGATTGATTTAAGGATAGTTTATTCTGTGAACGTAAAATTATAGGATTAAAGATAAAATAACACTACCCAATACAAAGAAGAAGAAGAAAACTAAAAACATGCATAAATAAATAAAAACAAATGTGATTATGAACATCACACCATTTAACGGATAACATGAAAAGTTCGTTCTGCTACCTTTCTATAGCTCTACCTGATGATAATGGAACTAATTTACTTGTATCTATGAGTATAGTAATAAGGGTTGCCTGCAACAAGCCAACACTTTAAATACACCCACAAGCCCCCCACCCCGCCCAGCCCCAAAAAACCACCCCGCCCAGCCCCAAAAAAATGTTATCAAAATAAATTAAAAGGAAGGCGTTCAGAAAAAAAAATCGACCGACCATTATTCCTTGAAAACGTTTAATCAAGTTGTATAAATACATTCATTCACTTGCACAGACGCAATAAGGTAAACTGAGGTTTCATAACGTCGACAATTAAAAATCTAAAGCAATGATTTCTCTTAAACATGAAACAGAAATAGCTTAAACGTGAACGGAATGGAATGGTCTTACTCGGTGAAAGCACAAAACCTTAATATCAGCCGGCGCCGTCGACTGTATAACCTCTGTGCGTGTGCGGGTGCAAGATTTAGGGTTTAGGTTTCAAAAACCTGCCGACTCTACCGTAGTCACTCGCAGAAAATATATTGCAACCAGAGAAAAGAAGAGCACGCGGTAAGGTAAAAACTTCAAGTTTTAGGAATAATTTTATTTCTTCACAATGCCTAAAAATAAAATAAGAACAATATTTATATTTATTTCCTCTTTGCATTTTTCTCCTTTGTTGCACTCTCAACCTTTTATGTGAGTCCACTCTTCCTCCTCTTGACCTAGTTCCAACCACAATAAAAACAAGTGGAAATTACTATCACTACTTACAACACTTTGACCTTTTTGTTTTGCAGGTGGGGTGTGGATAGTGTATTTGTCTTTTGTTTCGGGGTTACCTCATTATTTCATCTAGGGGAGGTCACGGGTTTTTGAGGTTTTTTTTAGTCTCTTCTATGACATGGCGATCTCCCTTTTCTCTCATGATTCTGGTCCCTTGGGAAAGAGTGTCCTTAGGGGTTGGGAACTACCTGTGAAAGCACTGGCCGAGCAGGGGGGCAAACAGTGGTTTCTCAGGGGATTAGGGTTTCCAAGGAGTCTTATGTTTCCTCTTTACGAGACTATAATATTTCGGCATAAATATCTATTAACCCTATTATTACTAGGGTTTCCTCTATCCCTTCTGACTTGGTAACTAAGATCCCTCTTCCTCTTTCTACTTCGTCGGATAATGGTAACCCCCCTATAGGTTCGTCCTCTCTGCCATAGATGTTCCTCAAGTCGATTGAACTGCCTCAAGGGCGCGACTGCTAAGACTTAATAAGCTTTACAAAGCTAAGACCGCCTACCCCCATATATTCTTGGGCGAGATGTGGGGATAGACCGGGTTGCAAACCTCTCTATTCTAGGATTAATTGGTCATCTAAAGCACGTCTGCTTGAACAGGGTTGAAATGGTAAGATGGATTTATGATAATTGGGCTTCTCTCCTTGATTATACCCCTAAGGTTGACATTCTACTTAATGGCTGGTTCATCTTTATTTTCATCAAGGAAGAGGACCTTGCTAAATTTCTTTCTCGGTACTGGATGATTGGGAAGGGCTCTCTTGTCCTTAATAGATTGCACATTAATTTTGATCCTAAGAAGGAAGTTTCATTGAGTCGACATCTTTGGATGTTTTTACCTCGATTTCATTTTCCTCTCTAGATGAAAGAGGTCTTCATTGGTTTGGAGAACTTATTGGGACATTTTATCTCCATTGATGAGCAAACGTTAGTTGGTGGTGGCAAGCATATGGCTTCAATTCTGGTGGAATTGGATGTTTTTGAGGGTATTCTAACAAAGGTCAACATTGTCTAGAGGGACCGAGTTTTTCTTCAATGGCTCGACTATAAAGGAATTCCCTTTTGTTGTTTTGATTGTCATCATAATGGTCACCTGAGACAACATTACCCAAAGGCAAAGGGTGACACTTCAAAGTACTTTCCTTCGGCACATCTGGATGTGGACTCTCTAAGGGTATCGAGCTCACCAACGTTCAAGACCTCTTTGTTGAGTACTTCGCCCATTTTGAATGCCCATACAACAAGTATGCCTAAACTTCAACCCACTATTGTTATGATGACCTTATCTCATATGACCTTGATATCATTATATCGGTTGAGATTTCTACAATCTCTAAACTCGGGGGATCAGACCCTCCTCTTGTAGAAATGTATTCTTTCCCTCATGGTTCTCAGGATGTGGAGGGTGTAGGGACACTTAACACGTTGGACCATGTTCCACCATTAAATCACCGGGTGAGTTTGATGGAAATTCCACTAAAGGGGATTTGATGTCCATTACTGACATTTTTTATCCTTTGTCCATTGACAAGCCCCAGTCTTCGGGCCATACTTCTGGGGGTTGTGGGGAGGAGAAATCTTCAGCGGATGTGCCTTCTTCCTTGGGTTTGGATGGTTTTCCCCCACTTAGGTCTTTTGTTAGTAAAGGATCTCCATCTGAGTCCTCCTCTCATTTACCTTATATTTCCTTACTGTTGCGATGTGTACTCCCTTGCTTGTATTTTCTAGACAGCTTTCTACTAGCCCGACAACCTTTCCACTCCCTTCACCATGTTTCTAGAATGTGACTATTAGAGCGAAGGCTAAGAAAAAGGGTCGAGCTTGAGACCCTCACCAACAACCTTCTCCTTCCTCCTACATTCCTTTATCTGAAAGCCTTGATTCAACCTCAGTCGTTGCTTATCCTACTCCTATGATTCCAAGGGTCCTTAGAGCACTGAAACCCTCTCCTAGGGTTCCTTAATGCTCGTATTGTCCTTTAATAGTAGGGGGGTTAGGGAGCCTCTGATAACCCATTCCCTCAAACATTTCTTCACCACCGTTAAAGTCAATGTCATTCTCATTAAAGAAACTATTGCGCCTGCAAATAAACCTTGTGATTTTTTCTTATACTCTTTTCGGGGTGGGAAGCCTCAACCATTGATGCAGTTGGTATGTCGAGTGGTATTCTCTCTATTTGGAACCCTTTGAAGGATAAACTCGTATCCTCCAAATCTCCTGCAGGGATGCTACTGGTGGGCTCTATGATGGGTTTAGAGGGGGGATCTACCTATTGAATTGTTATGGCCCATATGTTGATTGCAGTCTTTTTGAGATATGTCTTCAAATTGTTGGATTTTGGATGCTTGTAACCTTGTTTTAGCAGAGGATCTTAATCTCACCATGGATGCAAATGAGAATTGGGGGGTCTTAGCCAGGCTTGACCCACTCACTAAATATTTTTACGGATTACTCCCTAGTTGACATTGCACCTGCGATACTTAGGCCACCCTGGAAGAATGGTTGGAGTGGTGTGGTGACTGTGGGTCAACGATTAGATTGTTTTTTATTAAAGAGTCATTGTTGGGGCATTTACCTCGCTACCGATCATGGATTGAACCTTCATCAATTTCGGACCATGGTCCAATTTTACTACAATGGGAGGGGGTCGAACACATTAGTAAGTCTCCTTTTAAATTCAACCACAACTGGGTCAATGAAGAGGGTTTTAAGGAGATGGTCACCAACTTTTGGAATAGTATTGATACTTCGAGGCACCTTAATGGCATTGATCTATTTTGTTATAAATTGAACGTTTTGAAGAAAGAGGTAAAATCTTGGGTCAAGGCTAGAGAACTACTAAATAACTTTTGAACTCTCATGGATTGAGGCAGTTTTGAAATTGGTTTATGGTAACAATATATTGGATATTTTATCTCCAGAGGAAAAAAGGCGTATTATCTATTTGGAATAGTGAAAATCTCGGATCCTAAAATCAACTCCAGAAAAACGACAACTTAAGAGTAGAGCCATTTGGATTACCGAGGGAGATCATAATACTGAGATATTTCGAAACCTTACAAATGGTAGAAGACTAATAAATGCTATATGGGATCTCTAGGATTCTACAAGTAATTGGATTTCTTCGCGGGTTGAATTGGAGATACAACTAGTTGTTAAGCATTTTTCATCACTCTTGATAGATCTGGGACACTCTACTATATTGGATCAGCTGACAGTGGTATAACATTTTCCTCATTTATTTTCGGATGAGGAAGGTGACATAATTGGTGGGCTTGCAACTTTCTCTGAATTGGAACTGGATCCTAAACAAATGGCAAAGGACAAGAGTCTTGGGGGCAGATGGGTGGCATGTATAATTCTATTTATCTTTCTTTGATCCAGTGGGGACTGAACTACTTTAGATGGTTAATTTTCTCATATCCATGGCAAGGTGTCTGGTGCACTTAACTCAACGTTTATAACTCTCATACCAAAGTGAGATAAGCCTCAAATCTATTCGAACTTTCGTCCCATACCTCTTTGTATCCTGACTTATAAAGTAATTTCAAAAGTTATTGTTAACATGATCCGACCTTTTTTGGATGGGGTTATATCACAAGAACAATTTGGTTTCATCCCTGGCCATCATATCATTAATGCCATTGGCATCACCCAGGAGGTTCTACTCTCCATACATGTCAATAAATGTTCAACCCTCATACTTAAACTATATTTGAACAAGGCATACGATAAAGTAAACTGGGATATGGTGAAACTTATTCTCCTTCAAACCGATCTTCCATTGAATGTGGTTAACTAGATAATGTCTCGTCTTTCTTCAACAAATATGGTATTTCTCATTAATGGATCTCCATCTTGTTTTGTCAAGATCTCTATGGGATTGCAACAGGGCTTCCCCTTATTCCCTATGCTCTTCCTTCTCATTATAGAAGGTATTAGTGAGATGATCGTATCCAGTATAACTGATGGGAAAAATGATGGTATTTATGTAAATATAACTCTAAAGCTTACACATTTGATCTTTGTTGATGATGTGCTTCTTTTGGGTTTTGGTGAGGTGTCCACCTAGGAAGAGTTTCATAAGATTATCTTGATCTTTTGCAATGCTACTGGGATGGAATTCAGTCAAGAAAATACTATACTGTATCATGGTTCTACTACTGAGGTTTTGGATGAGGATTTGCCAAGCATCCTCCCTTGTCAAAACCCCAAATTTTCACAAAAATTAAATTTTTTTAAGATAACATAAAATGTTGAGTATGCGGTTTACTAACAGCTAATGGTTAGCGGAAAAATGAAACAGTCTATCGATTAGTATTATACATTTTCAAAATTATGTTAACTAAGCAGCTTCTTTTTCATAACGTAAACAAATTTACTTGCATACTGTTTTCTTTCAGTTTACTAATAAGTCTACTTTATGGCAAGTAGGTGGAATCTGGCTTTGAATCCTGGGCTTACTTAGCATTTATGCTAATGCAGACAGCTTGATGGTTCTTACAGGTTCACAGGTACGATCGAACAAGTAAACGTTTTAAATTCATAAAGTAGCAAGAAGTGTTAATGTTTGCAAAGTAATATGCTAGTAAAATAAGCTGATATTTTTCAAGCAACTTCAATGAGGTAAAGTAATTTATCTTTTCTAGTTTTTCTTGTAAGCAGAGTTCCGATATGTGGGTTCCTTTCTTTATTAATCTTAGCGACACCAAAGATACTTACTGTGAACACTAAGCTCATAATCTTTGCCTTATATTCATTTCTATGTTAACGTGCTTAACTTGCAAATGCTATATTTATTCGTACTATTTGTTTTTATTCATGGAAGAGCTTCTATCAATACTGATAGTAAAGAGTCCCAATAGAATATACGTTTCGATTTTATTTTTAACTTACTAGTTATGGAAGTTATTAACATGTTACAGGAATGTAAAAACCAATGGTGCACTAGCAAGTTATCAACTTGCTTGCTTACAGTAACGTTGTACTGCATGTACTATTGTAACCACATACATTATCGTATTATTTACTAAAGTGCCAAACTGATCGTTATTTACAATCTGTAGGAAATCTTACTACTTGTAAATCTCCTTGATATTATAAGCTTGATTATTGTGAAAATAATTGCATCGTTTCACATGGAATACTATTGCCCTTACTTCTTAAGTCTAAGTCAATCAGTGTCGTTCCAAAGATTGCAGACCCAAGC
>LPNX011004401.1:407134-547726 GCA_001517045.1 Pseudotsuga menziesii | reverse complement strand
ATATATATATATGCGTACATCATAGTTCATGCATAGTTTGATGAAAATCATTGTTTTTAATAATTTGGATGATTGAACTACAAGTGGACTTTGGAATCGACCCTTGCATGGTTGGAAATATTTGAGGGCACGTGGTCACCTCATGTCCATGCATTGGCGATATAAAACTTTTGTAACCCTAATCGCTTTGTCATTCTCCCTCTGAAGTTCACACTGGCCTTCGGGCTGCTCTGCATAGTTTCATGGCGGCCGTGAGGGTTCTTCCTGTACAAGCTTGCCCCAAAACCTTGGTTTAAAGTTGCAGTAGTCTTTTGGGTTCCGTCTTGTTGCCAACCTTCCTAGTTGTGGGTTTTACTAGGCAAGATATTGGTTTTATATGCACTTGTCTCGCGACCTGTCCTTAGCTTCATCTTGCCTTTGTCGTGGCCTGTCGCTACTGTGAGAAGCTAAGGCTTCGTTGCTGCTGGTTGTGCTCCATCGATGTCATAGGGTTTGGAGATTTTGTTTGTGCAATTCGCAGTTGGTAACAGTCTCTACACTAGACTGTTCGATACTCTTTTATAAAGGTAAAATGTTAGGTTTTTCTGTCTAAAATAAAAGACTTACAGTGAGTTATTTTTACAGTTAGGTTTACAATGAAAAAATGAGTTTTGTAATTAACGCATAGTATGGTTCCCTCTTTGCAGGAACTTGTGACAACTCTGGCAACCCGAGACGAAGATAATGCTGGCTGGCTTCGAGGACTCGTGGCTCCAATCGGGTAATCCCTAGGTTCAACGAATGGGTTCTTACCCTGCTTGTCACAGGGTTGTCGATGGTGAAACCCCGAGCTTGGGAGCTTGTCCAGTTTCTTCATTAGTTACATGGTTTTTTTTGTTTTTAAAGTTGTTGGATCTATTTCATTTACAAACTCTCGCTATGTTGTTGAGTAGTCCCGACCTTGAGCTGGGTGTTGTAATTAGTTAAAATTTCTAGCCTTACGAACTGTCAATGTAATATATTGGTTTTTAAGAAAGTTTTTCTTCAAGCTCAGTCTCGTTTTGCAGTGATACTGTACATTGTGACTCTGTGTATGTTAGGGTTTTCCCTAACCGACTGTTAATGAAGAATAATACTGTCTAATATATTTTGTAAAAAGATTATTATTATTATTTAAGACTGTAACCCAGTCATAGTATGTAATTTAAAATATTTACTTATTTGCTCGGGAAATACAAGCTAGGGTTTTCCTGAATGAAACCCTTGTCTAAATAAAATTTTCAATTTATTTTTAAATAGGTTCTACTACTTGTTAATTCGGTTAAATTAATATTACAGGTGTATTATGATATTTTTAAATTATAACTGTACATATATTTTCAAGAAGGACTGTAACCAATCTATAGTAGTTGAGTTGTTTATTGTTATAATTATCCAGATAAATGGATTGTAGCCTAAATGTTTTATTTATAATGATTAAATAAATTTGGTTTAGGGTTTCGACCCTGTAGTTTTACCTTTACAGGTATAAGCCTGTCTGATAATTATAAAACAGTTTTTACATAGGTAAATATTTAGTTTTATATTAGTTATTAATCATATTCTCGTTGTTTTCATTTACTAAAATGACAGGTAGAATTTACTCAGAGTTCTTTGAAAAGATAAAGCTTAGACTCTGTAACTTAGTTTACTCTTTATAATTTAAGTACTTCTAATGTAACTCTGTTTAGTTTATAGTAAATATTAGTCTTATATTAGTTGATATTGTTAGATAATAAACTATATGATTAGTAGTTTATTTCTTTACTTAACTGAATGTAACATTGTAACTCTACTGTGATTTTTCTGCTGCATTTCATTCAGTTACTAAATGAAAATAGAGAAATATAAACCTACCATAATATTTTAACTTGAATAACAATTAATCTATTGTCTGTAAATACACAATCTTATCTACTAAGATATTCTCTTATCATCTTAATCGTTCTACCTATACTAGAGTATTGTTATTTCTTTTCCAATATATATTTACATAAATGAGCTTATTAAAACAATAAACATAGATAACCAGATCACTGTTCTTTTTAATAATAACCTACATACTGAAATAAATTACTCTGCTAACTATGAAATGCAGAACCATATCTATTCTATTCAGTCTCTTAACAATTTCTTTTATCTACTATAAATATTCTATATGTGCTGGAGTACGGCCTGGTCCTTCCAGGTGTGGAAAAACACAGACTATAAATTATTTTCCATTCTAACACATTACTTTTCAAAATCATTTCTTCAATAATCTAAAAAGATTACTAACCTCTAACATTTTACAAACTGAATATTTAACATCCATATAACAGTCAGACTCAGATTTATCTATCTAACACAGTAAAACAAAATAATGTAGAACATGATTAGGATAGACGACAACAACGTTAGGAGGCCGTTCCTCCCTGCCAAACTCCTGGAGAGTGCTCAAACAACGCTTCCTCAGGACCCTCGAGCCTGTTCTTGGTCTTCTTGGTTGAGAACTGGTGGAGCATGCAAACAGTAGACTAGTTCAATAACTCAGTAAAACACCCTGCACTCAGCAGTAAGATCTTTCAGCTAAAAAGCTGCACTAGATCGCGTAGCAGTTATCCCCTCAAACTCTTTCCACCATTCCCTTCCATTGAATTTCTCTGAAGTACATTCACCTGAATGATCACTTCTCTAGAATGAGCAGCATTAGCTCTCTTCAATGGGCATTTTTATAAAGATTGCCTAGGTCTTTTGGGTCAGTTGTCATTAATTGAGCCACCTGCTCCGATTCCACTTTCTTGGGGAATCATGACCCCAAATGTAGGGAGATTGCCACCTACAATAGTTGGAAGAGGTTTGAGGATGTTGCCACATGTCAATTTGCTCTCCACCTAGTCTCCTCCACCAATTTGACCAGTAAACACTCTTTTTACAGTTCTCCTAAGCTGTTGTCTCCTCCTTTATTTATTTATAATTAAAATATTCAGAATTAGATTAAATATCCTTGACTCTGCTGAGTCATCAATTACAACTTAGCATAAAATTTAACATACCGTCCTCAAATAAAATCAAGTAATATAACATTGTTTTTGCAAAATTGGGGCATGTGACATCCCTTATAAGAGAGATTGCGTGGATGCGGATTTTCAATATCTTGGTTCTTGTTTAAAGTCGAATAATTATAGAGCCAAGTATTGGCTCTGGTTAGTTAGGAATATCGACAGGAGGATTAATATATGGGACTACAAATACTTATCACTTGGTGGTCAACTAACCTTGGTGAAGTTGGTTTTATCTGCCATTCTGGTATACTGGTTCTCTTTGGCTTTAATCCCTCAATCCATCATACATTCTATCATAAAACATCTTTTCAATTTCTTATGGTTGGGTATTGTTGAGGCCTCTTGTTATCACTTGGTTGCTTGGGATTTCCTTTCCAAACCCAAGGAGATGGGTGGTTGAGACATCAAGAACTTTCATTGGTTCAATACTGCTCTAGTTCTGAGAAATTACTGAGGGACATCACTGGAAAGAGTCTTTGGTAGCAGGTTATCAGTGCTAAGTATTTAAAAGGAAGAACACTCCCTCTTTGGTTCAGAGATCCTACCCAACTATGGAGGGGAGCATCATACTTTTGGAGGGGTTTTATGAAAGTTTTTTCCTTGGATCAAATTGCACTTGGCATGGAAGGTGGGTTGTGGGTCTAACATTGTGATAGAGACTGGTCATATTGTGGGTTGCAGTATTCTTGGTAGACTCAACCCATAACTCATCAAGCACTTGGTTGATAGAGGCATCACTACTTTTCAACGGTTATATTTTCTAGGTGGACATACCTCTCTAGTTCTGAGAAATTATTGGAGGGACATCACTAGAAAGGGTCTTTGGTAGCGGGTTATCAGTGCTAAGTATTTAAAAGGAAGAACACTCCCTCTTTGGTTCAGAGATCTTCCCCAACTATGGAGGGGAACATCATACTTTTGGAGGGGTTTTATGAAAGTTTTTTCCTTGGATCAAATTGCACTTGGCATGGAAGGTGGGTTGTGGGTCTAACATTGTGATAGGGACTGGTCGTATTGTGGGTTGCAGTAGTCTTGGTAGACTCAACCCGTAACTGATCAAGCACTTGGTTGATAGAGGCATCACTACTCTTCAACGGTTATATTTTCTAGGTGGACATACCTCTTATGGTTCTTATTGGTATTGACCTTCAAACATTGGATTAACTGACACTTGGGGATGGAATGGGAGTATTACATCTCGGATTTAAATTGTGTTGGTAGCAGACTGCACTTCACAGAGGACACATTGGTGTGGTCCTGGCAAAAATCATAAGGGGTCCATACAATGAAGTTGGCATATAATCTACTAACACAATCCCATTGTGTGGGAAGCCACGCTTGGTGGAGGGTATTTATCTGGCAGTGGCAGGTCCCAATGAAATTGAAATGTTTCTCATGGTAATGACTAGAGAACAAAATACTTACCTAGGATAATCTTTAGAATGAGGCTAGCGGAGACCTGGTGTTTGTTGTATATGTAATATGGCTTTAATTCATAATTCAATGCAGTGATTAGCCTTTTTCCCAAGGCATCAATTTTATGTAGCATTGGGATCACCTGGAACATTGCTTGATGCTCTAGGTATAGAGCCTTGATAATCTATTCCCAGTTATCCAAGGTGGCAATCTTGTCTAGCTCTAGATGAGGCTTATGTACATAACCTTAAAACTCTTCTCCTTTGTGATATGATTCCCTTGGGATCATACTTCCATGCAAAACTTATTGGGATTTTTAGACTAGCCATCATTTCTTCTACCAAGTGTCGAGCTGCTCTAGTCTTCACATTGAAAGGGACAACTCTTTTGTTACTATGAAGGTATGAGTACTATTGTGATGGACAAAGTTTATATCATCGGAATAGAACCTTTGCCTAATATATTATAGGGTGAACAATCTAGGGGTCAAGAAAAGAGGGATATGATAAGGTGGTAAGCTTGGCCCATAAATGTGAATCTCTGTATGATCTTCATAACAAAACCAATCACCTACTAGCTCTTGAGGATTTAGCTGCAACAAGTTTTTGCACTTAGGAAAAATTCTTGGGGGAGGTTGATCAAACATCAAGGTGTACAATTTTGACATAAATGTATTAACAAACTCTGGAAATTCCTCATTATCAGGTTTTGCTAATGACTTTTTCAAGTCGAATTGGTAAAAAATCCCTCACTGTGATACAATATCGTGAACATAATGTATGACTAATATCTACAAAAAATTAAGGGAAGTAAAGTTCTTTAATTGGTCATGGATCATATCTATTAGGAAAGAGGCAACATCTAACTTAATAGTAGACTCTTTACTTATCAAATTCACCATAAGGAGAAATCTTTGGACTATATCATCAACAAGCAGATCGTAATTGTAAACAAAATTTGGCTTACCATGGCAATTTTCGGTTTAGCTGGTTCAAAGAAGATATCAAGCTTATAAGGCAAAATATTAGCAGGGGGCTCAATATCAGGTGGTAACAAAGTTTTGATAAAAGCATCACAACTTTCAAGAGACATTTCTCTCATTTTGGAACTAAGGATATCTTCATCGAAAAACAGTCGCTCTGGGTCGTCTTCAATTTCTAGTAATTCCATAAGAAATTCCCTGTTTATTGAAAAAACTTCAGTGTGAAGTCTCGATATAATAGATCTCTTCCCTGGAATGTAGTACTCAACACTCCATTTTACTAATCCAGGGAAGGGATGAGCTCTTGGTAATGGCTCTTGCCAGTCCTGAATTCCATAGGTTCAAAGTATCATCTTCTTGCCTTTTCTTAAAAATCCCTAGAAACTAGGCGCAGCTCTGAAATGGATAAGATAGGGTTATATATGTCACGTTCATTATCAATTAGGTGTTATTCAATGCTAGAGGGTTTCCTTATAGATGGTAAAGATGCGACTTCTAGAGTGGATGCCATGGTAACTTAATACCTAGATAATTAGCAGCAAAGTGAGATGGATTGTACTGGAAGTAGAGAAAGAGCTAAAATACACATAGGCTTCAACAAAATAAGGATAAACTTGAATGCGATATTTTTATAGGAGAGAAATTTGAATTAGCACACTTTAATGACTGAGACAAGTGTCATTTTTTAATTAGTGCATGAACACAGGTGGGGGAAATATTAATTATCAGGTACTGTTGGATAATTGAATTATGACGGTAAGATCCATTGGGCAGTAAAGAGGTGTGGGTCCCAATGAGTTAAGGTGGTAGTAAGAAGTGGTTTCAAGGTTGTGAATAAGAAGTTTTGTAAGACTACTTTTATGAACCTGAAGAATGTAGAAGCAGAAGCATGGCATGGTGGTTTCGGCGTCAGGGCTCGGGTATGAAATTAAAAATCTCATAGCTTTTAGGGATTCAACCTACTGTATCCATTGATTTGATTGTTCGGGACATGAAGATGCACGTCGGACGCATCGTATAAAAGTTATGGGGACCATTGGATGCTTACTACTATGCCAACTGCAACTTATGAGTGATGGCCAATTTGAAAAAAGAAGCGGTTTCAGGGTTGTGCTCGTGTGATTTTACAAAATGACTTTTGAGACCCTGAAGCATTTCTAGAGTGACACATGCACTAGCAGTTTCCAGATCCAGGTCGTGGCCAATAAATAAAAAGTGTGTAGAATGGTGGCCTTGATGGGTTATGTACCATTGATCTGGCTCCCCCAATGTTGAGACACAAACTGCATACAATCTCTTTGTGATCAGCATATTACCCCCTCTCTTCCACTTAGTTGGATGCCTTTACTATTAATACCCAATTTTTGATTGTAAGTGATTTCAGGGTCGCATTTAAATGATATTAAGATATTGCTTTTAAGGCATTGAATCACTAATACATGAACACATGGATAAGTGAAAACCACTTCAGGCTCATGCTCATCTATTAACTTGTTTGCAGTTTGGCGAAGCTGAATTTATCACTGCCATTGATCTTCATCACATCAGTTGAACTTGGGATGATTCTCTTGAGGCCCATGGCTCGCATATATATTCACCGCCCATTATTGATCAATTAGAGTCGAGCCAAGTATTTACATATTATGTTGAATAAGTCCATCTTGTGAAACACCCTTCTTTGTTAATAACCACAACGTCGTTCTTAGGAAGGACTGACTATCGCGCTTATGTTTGTCTACCATGTTCACTGTCATTACTATATTTGTCTAGTGCGTAAATTGTCACCAACATTGGATTCACGGGGACAACCTTTTTTCTTCAGAAGAGGTTGATAACTATAGACTCAGTGCCTTGCAATTCCATTGGTTTATGGAGTCATTATAGTCCTAAAATCTCCTCTATTCTTATTTTACGCAATTGAAAAAAGAATATTATTCTTTATCAAAATAAAAGAAACTAAACAACTCTTTTAGAAATGGAAAGCAAAAATTGTGTACATAATGATACAAGTGTTTAGAAGCAAGAGATCAACAATGAAAGAAACGCTTGAGAAACCTACCATTGACAAGGTTTTCCACTGGATCACCATAAAGATGAGTTATCTCGTAAGTATTATTGTCTTGTACAGATAACACTTTGAAAGGACCAACCCATAGATTATCAAATTTGTTATGCTTGGGTTTGTCCTCTCATCTTGCATCCCATTTTAGGACTAAGTCTCCTGGTTGAAAATATCGAATCAAAGCTTTCGTGTCAAAGTTAGGCTTCATTTTATACTAATGAAGCTTGATTGTATTATAAATATGTTTTGAGAACTACTATATTTCTATTAGTTGATGGATTCTTATTTCCATATCGTTCGATTCATCTTGCTCAGGTTGTAGCAATTTCATGACTGGTAGGCCAACTTTAATGGGAAGGACTACATCTTTACCATATACTAATTGGAAAGGAGAGGTTCCTATGACTCTCTTAACACTGATTAGATCAGCCACAAAGAATAGTTTAGGTGAGATTCCCAATCTCTTTTATTTTGAGTGAGCATATTCTCGATGATTGTGATCAAACTTTTGTTCAAAGACTTGACCAACCCATCTCCCTGAGGGTAATAGGATGTTGAATGAAATAACTCAGTGGTATACTATTGACAAAATATTATCACTTTAGTAGATTTAAAAGCAGGGGCATTGTATGCGATTATTTTTTTGGGCCATTCAAACCTAGCTAGAATATTCTCTTCAAGAAAATTCATGATGATTGTTTCATTGGCATTTCTAGTTGGGATTGCCTCTACCCATTTAGTGAAATACTTAGTTGTAGTTAGGATCCATCTATGCTTCCCATTGGAATTAGGATCAGTTTCTCCAATAAAGTATAACCCCCACTATTGAAAAGGTGCTTCCACCCTAAAAGGTTTGAATGGTAGTGGTTGAATCTTCTATTTTCCTGCAAACATCTGGCATTCTATGCAAGCTCTGATGATTTTATTTGGATCATAAAATACAGTTGGATTATAATAACCAACCCTAAGTACCTTGTATGCAGTAGTTGTCCATGCATGATGTCCACCACAAACACCCTTGTGGAATTATTGTATCATACCTTTGGTTTCTTCTTCAACCACACAGTTCATAAGAACCCCTAAAGGATATTTCCAAAACAGTTAGCCATCACGAATGCAATATTTTACAGCCTTGAGCTTGAGAGACCTCACTTTCACTTTGTCAAGGTGAGGAGGCCAAGACAAATTATGAAGAAAATATACCACTAATATTGAACAAACTTAACATAAATATTGAGTGGGATATTATGATGATTACCTTCATCTGCATAGTTTGTCAATAGATTTTTCTGGTTCATTTCTAATGCATGATATTTAGACTTAGCTAGTATCTTGGCTAGACCTTTCCCTTTCACAAGCTTTTTTGGTTTTGTCTCTAATTCATATTCTTATATCTTTGAAATCCACTTCCCTCTTCTACCTTCACTATTTGGTTGATATTTGATTGTGCTACCATGGACATAGGTAGTAATCTTTGAATGCATAATACAATATCTGAAAGATTTGAGCACTTTCACCAATGCATAGGCTTGTTTTTCCATAGTACTGTACTTTAATTCATCATCTCACAATGCTCTGCTAAAGAATCCAATAGGTTGTTCATGACCTTTATCATTTTTCTGCAAAAGGACAACTATAATGGTAACTTTGGATGCAAAATAAAATATGAGAAAATCTTTAGTATAATCCGGACTAATTAAAATAGGAGATTGACCCATAGAATTTTTAATTTGCTTAAAATAAGTATGGCTTCAATGGTCCATTTTATCTCAACATCCTTCTTTAGCATATCAGTGATATGTTTCAACATTTCACCAAAGTTTGCAATAAATATACCGAGAAAATTATTTTTTCCAATAAAAGATTGAACTTCCTTCTTGTTTATGGGAAAGTCAATTAGGTTGATATAAACTACCCTGTACGGATCTATTCGAACTCCATAGTTGGACATGATATGGGCAAGTAGTTTCCCTTATTTCATAGCAAATAAATATTTCTTAGGATTCAAAGACAAACCAAACTTCTGATATTTTATGAATCTATGCTCAAGGTGCTTTAAATGTTCATCGTCTGATTTTGAGAATACAATCATATCATCTAGATAAAGTGCAATGAATGTGTCCTTTTCACCTACAAATGTGGTATCCATGGCCCTTTGGAAAGTAGCTCCAACATTAATGAGACAAATTGGCATTTTATCATACATAAACGTACCCCATGGAGTGGTAAAGGTGGTTTTTTCCCTATCATCAAGATGCATTGCTATTTGGTTGTAACTTGAAAACCCATCCATCATAGAGATTTTGGTTGATCCCGCTACTTTTTGAAGGATGTGGTTCATTTTGGGCAGAGGGTAATTGTATTTCAAAGAACATTTATTAATATTTATGAATTCAACACACAAGCGGATTTCACCACTCTTTGTTCTTACTCGCACAAGGTTAGCTACACAATAAGAGTAACATAGAGGAATTATAATTTTAGAATCAAACAATTTTCTAACCTCTTTTTCAATAATAGGGAGCAACATGGGATTTACTTTCCTCAACTTTTGCTTTACTAGTTTAACATATGGCTTAAGTGGGATCCTGTGTTGTATTACTGAGGTGTCATAGGTCTTGAAATTCTCATACTTCTAGGAGAAATCAACAAGAAATTTTTTAAACAAAGATGCATACCTGACCTTATGTTCATCCGGCTTGGGATCTGCATGGGTTCCAATATTAATTTCTTCGACAACTTATGTCGTTGGGTGCACACAAGGTTAACAACTACACCATTTTTATTGAACAATTGCTCTAGTGGTATTAACACTTTGGGGATGAAATTATTCTTGAATTGGAGGATCTTGTTACCGACAATTTGTGGCACCATCTCTGGAACACTTGTTTGTTCTGCTTACAACAGGCCAATGACCTCCTCCTCTTCTCTGGGATCAATACTTATGACTGATAAATCTTCAACCAGTTCAAGGAAACATTTAATCTGTGCATCATCCTCAAAAACTTGCCAATGATTAATATTATCATGAACAGAAGGGAAATGGTACATTTCAACTTCATACTTCAAATGTGGTTGTTGAGGAGGTCGAAATGTACTATCAACCAAAGCTAATGAATCAACTTGTCGATTAAGACCTTTGGGTATGAAAGTTATGTTAGAAGCATCAAATAAATTCTCCACAATGTCCCAGATAACATTCATATATGCTCGTAATCTTGGGTGCCTAGTCTGATAAATTCCTTTGATTTGATTAACGACAAACTTTGAGTCTCCAAAAACAACTAACTTGGTAACATTCAATTGCTTAGCGGCTTGTAATCCCAATATGAGGGATTCATATTCGGTGACATTATTAGTGATCTCAAACTCCAACTTGTATGACAAAGTGACTTTTTTCCTAGAGGGAGGAAGTAACACAACACTAGCCCCAGACTCATCTCTCGCTGAGGCCCCATCAAAATATAGCTTCTAAACTTGTTCAGTTTGACTTTCAATGGATTTTGCAATGGGCGACTTAAGATATTCTTCCTCAAAAGCTTCATTGAATGAAAGGATGCAAAAACCCATGTATTCTTCTATAGCATACAATTGATAGTTTTTTGGGCTATTCTAGTACTTATGACATACACAAACTTAGATTCCCGATACAACTTTTTGGTTTAACTTGCAAATATAGGAAAATTAGCATACTTCATATCCATTTGCATTGTACCTCCAAGTTTTTGGGCCCACTTTCTGGATAGAAGTATACCGTACTTGGGTGGTACGTCGACTACCACTACATACATGAATAAACTCTTAATAGGTAATTGAGCTAGAGTGACTACCAAATCTTTAATCATTCCCAGACATTTGACCTTCCTAGAGTTAAAACGTAAAGATCATGGTAAGGCCTAGTTATTTCAAGTCCGAGTTATTCCATGATGACCTTTGGCATGAGTTTGTGGTAAGCGCCATAATCGAGCATGAAGTTATGTAGAAACTTATCATGTACACTGATTGTAACTGTTGATCCCATATTTGTTATCATCTTTGGCAGTTAAATTAGACATTTAAACATATGTTTTGTCATTTTTTTGCATATTTTCTGTCACACAGCTCACTATTCAGCCCCAGGTATGATTCAATTTAAGGTTTATGTAAAATATGTTTATTATTATCATTTTACGATTTTATTGATTAAAATTGACATTGTTTGAAGCACGTTTGATATATTAATTTATGTGTATATTTGTTTGCAGGTTATATAGTCTTTGGACAAGTTAACAAACTGACACGCATTCAACTAGATATGTGTAGAGCATATCCAGCTCATTGTCCAGCTTACTGTCCAGATCGCTAACCAGACTGCGCGTTGTTGATAACAGATTCTAGGCATTAAAATGTTGGAACAGTTTGCAAACTACTTGCTATCCATGCGTCTGGGTGATGAAGATGGTCTCGTTCTAGAAGACTCGCCATCACACTGCCTTTGCTCGACACCACACCACCAGTCCACGCATTTGGATGATAGCACGATTCTCATTCTAGAAGACTCACCAGCGTGCTCTCCTTTGCTTGATACCACTCCACCAACCACACTAAAGAAGGAGCATGTATGCCACATCACGTGATGAAGAGAGCCAACGCGCGAAGGAGAAGGAGAACGTTGTGCGTTGGCATTTGATCAGTTAATGGTCATAATGGTTGACTAATTTTAGAGAGCAGTTGACCACTAAAGGGTCGACTTTCTCATCTCTGCAAACAATATATATATCAGCCTCTACGTGAGAGGTCAGTTAGCTAGCACTTTAACCAGTTTATGCATGCAATTCGTCGTTCTTAAGCACACTGTAATTTTGTTCCTTATTTTTAATAGAAGTTGTATGTTCTGATGTTCATGATTGTGTTCGAGTAAGCGTTATCCAGGAATCACCCTTGATTGCTGAGAGGGCCCCTCATCAACCAGAGGTTTCTTTTCTTGTGTATATTCGTTACCTTTTATTTTGTAGTTAATTTGATTTATAGTTTGTTTTCATTGATGTAAACATTTACTGCATTGCTTCCTGTATTGCATCAGTATAGTTTTTATTTCCGAAGTTAAATAGCTAGTAGCACGCATATATTGCTTTTAATTTGCTTTCAGTCATTTCATTTCTAGTTTTACTATTCAGTTTTATTTGCAAGTAGATAGAATAGATTGCTTTTATTAAGTTAAATAGATTCAATTCTGTTCATTTCCTTTCTGTTATAAGTTCATTCAATTTAAATTTCAGTTTGTTTCTTAGTGTAATATGCAATGATTTCTTTTTTATGAATTAGTTTAAGATTATTTCGCTATCAAATCTGATTATTAAGTAGGTTTATTTACTGCTTCTATGCATTGTATTTACATGTGCACAAATTCAACTGAAGATTAGATCATTTAGGTATTTTTCATTATTTCAATTGTGCAGACTGTCATTCAGACAACCTATTTAAACTGTTATTCAGACACCCCTTTTAGACCTACAGTTCAATTTGTCATCCAGTCCGGTGTTTCACTTTGAGTGTTTTTAATGTGTTTCGAACCTGTTTTAAGCTCTGTTTCTTTAGTATTTCAAGTATGTTTTGAATGTAATAATTAGACGATAATCCTATTTAATATTAAGACTAAAAGTTAGATTATTTTAAAAAATTTATCCTTTCACCTTGAACATGTTTTGAGCTATGTTATGTTTTGTTTCTTTTGTTTGTTTCTGATTCCTTTAACTAATATTGTTGTACTGTTTTGTGATCATGCCTTTGGATTGATTTATCCATTTGTATGTAAAACTTAGTATTAGATGTGTTATCCTTAGAAAAATATACTAGTACCTTGTAGACTATTCCTTTTTCACTGTGTGATTACCGAAAGAGACTTGTAGGATATAATTCAAAGTTATTCCTATTAATTTTTCTACTTACTTATAAGTTAGGTCTTCCTTGCATCCTAGTCTTTCACTTGAAAAGTTAGTTGTTGATAGTATCCTTTTTCAGTCTAAAGTTATTTTACTTATAAAATAAATTATCAATCTAGTTGTTGTACCTATGTTTCCAATATAAACTTTCTTTGCATAATTAGTTCTTGAAACTATTCAATAAATCTTACTAGAAAGAGTAGTTTTTCTTGTATAAAAGTAGTATTGTATATATATTTATTCTTTAGTAACTGTTTATAGAGTGGAATAGTGTATTATATTATGTTATGGTTCAATTACCTTAATAGTCGAATTCTTAGGAGTTTGACTCGGTTTTTCATTTTGAAAGATCTTTCGATCTTTTGTTTGTTAAAATATTTCCACGACACCATATGAATCCCTCTACCTTCGCATATATTTTGTGTCAACTTTAAGCCTACCAACCCTGGTCGATAATTAAATATTAGGTGAATTAATCTAGATGATATAACACCCAACATTTTGGCACCGTTGCCAAGGAGTTGTTCTGTAAGGTAGAATAGATAGAATTATTTATGAATTTTAATAATAGGCTGGTGGCAGGGGAGTGGTAAGACGATAGGTAAGAACCTGTGCATCAGTTATAATAGGCGCCCCCAAATCCAACAACAGTAGTAGCATAGGTTTTCTTTAGTTTAAGTTTTTCATGAGCAGACTTAGAGATCCTCAGGGTATATTTGTTAAGACATGAAAACTTATTGAAATTCCTACTAAATTTTATAGGGGACGTAATACCCCAACCACTAACTCAATAGAAAGGTATCGAAAGACACCTGGAGCAAGTAGTTCTATCCTAAAACCTAAGGAGACTATCTCGGGAGATCTTACCAGAGAAGCCATAGAAGGAGAAGGAACCTTGGCAGGAGGTCCTAAGGACCTCATTCCTGAGGAATTTCAAGAGGATTAGCCACTAGGAACCTCCAACTCTCCACTAGTCTTGAATCCAAATAATATAATTTTTTCACTAGTAGGAGATATGAATTTCATTGACTTTGTTGATCTTGCCCAGGTAAAATCTCTCTTTGGAAACTCCGTATATCCAGTTATCTCATAAATTGAAACATCCACGGTAGAACCTACCATCCCTCTAGGATTCAATTAAAACACGGTTGATAAGAGGAAGATCTCTCCCGAAAAAGAACGTGTGGACGCCCCATTATCACCGCGAAAGGAGCCTCCTAGGTATATTTATGTTAAAAACCCAACTTATATGGAGAGAGGGGGAGAGAACAAAGATCATGATGAAGTTAGAAATGACGAAGGAGAAGGGGAAAATTGAACTGAGGCTACCTTCAGGTTTCCTATTTTAGACACTATACAGGATATAACTATGAAAAACATCCCTCCTTCCTCCTTACTGACTTTCTATAGAAAAAGTAATGAGGACCCAAACACATTTCTGTTCAATTTTGAGATCCTTTTTAGGAGCTATAATTATCTACAAGATGCTTACAAACTAAAACTCTTTCTTGCTACACTAAAAGATCATGCCTTGAGATGGTTCATGGGATTAGGCGAATCCACTATCAGGACTTGGGATGATATGAAAGCCTCATTTTTGTGAAAATATCAAGAGTATTGCAAACCTAAGGACTCTCGACATGATATATTCAAGATATAACAACTTGAAGATGAAAGCCTAGAGGATTATCTCTAAAGGTTTGTTTATACATTACATAAATCAAAATATAGTGACCTCCAAGAAGATGTGGTACGTACACTTTTCCTTAAAGGGATCTCCGAGGACTTGATAGAAAGTCTTAATCTCATGGCATTCGACGATATTTCTCATAAAACCTTTGCACAAATCAGTGAGATGTGTAAAAATTATTCTAGAAGTAGGGGGAAAGGTGGGAAAAACTTTCGAGAGCCTTATAAAAGAAATATAAGAGGAAACATTCCCAATTCAGGTGGAGTTACAAGGATAGAGTTAGGAAACCTATTTGAGAATTTGAAAAATGATATCTTAGGACCCATGGGTTCTCAACTAGATGCTTTACAAGCCAATAAAAGGAAGGATGAAGAATGAGCAACAATGAGCATTTTTTGTCCAAGATGTAGGACCAAACATATCCAAAGGCAATGTCCATTAAACAACATCTCCGTATGTCACATATTTACAGAAGAGCATCCAACAGATAACTGCCCATCCTTGCCTAGGTTTCAAGCCATCTATAAGAGTGGGGATGTAAGTGAAACATGTAGGAGGCCTCCTTGGAAACCTAGAGACAAACCAACATACCATAACTTTCAAGCCATCTATAAGAGTGGGGATGTAGGTGAAACATGTAGGAGGCCTCCTTGGAAACCTAGAGACAAACCAACATACCAGAACTTTGCACCACAACCCCCACTCTATTATCCTCCATATCAACCACCTCAACAATGGAACAATTCAAGTTGGCTGAATTGGCCACCTTAGTATCCTCCTCCTTAATTTTGACAGCATCAATATTGGTCACAAGGATGGAGAGGACAACCATACCCTCAATCACAACCTGTCTCCGCACCTAATCATCCTTATCCTCAGCACCAAACAAATTTCCAGCAGATTTCGACTGGATTTGTGCCTCCAGTTCCTCTCATCGCACAACAACCTCATCACTTTCAGAATATTAATCCTCCGCAACCGACATTATAACCTGCACAACCGATACCTAACCCATATAATAAACCAACTCAAGCTCTTAATAGCATTGAGTTGCAAACTCTTCCATCATACCTTATTTCGACCGTACCTGTACATGAGATTCAATTACGATCTGGAAGAGTTGTGAATGACAAACCCAAGTCATCAGACATCATTCATGAGGAAAATGAAGAAGAAGAGGATTCAAATGAACCCGTGAATGATGCCATTTTAGAGGATGTAAACATTCAAAAGATTCCAGTACACACCCATCCTCCGCAAGAACCCATTTAGGATCAAAGATTTCCTCCATTTCCGAAAAGACTAGTAATAGAAAAACCTGTAGTTCATCATGAGTATGACATTTTGAATGAATTAAAGAATATCTATGTCAAAATTCTTCTATTACAAGCTATCAAGGACATACCAATATACAACAAGGTAATAAAGGAGCTATGCATTAAATGTCGAGGGAAGAAGCAAAAGGACCCCCTCACAATTCATGTTATAGGAGAGATGTCTGAATGTATGACAGATCGGTCTCGTATTGCAAAATATACAAATCTAGGAGCCCCAGTTGTGACTGTGATTGTAAACAATACCACCATAGAAAATACATTAATTGATTTAGGATCCGCTATCAACATGATGACCACCACAATTTTAGAAGTTTTATAGTTAGGACAATTTTTCTGACCTATCCCTTCCATCCTAGAACTAGCAGACCGTACTACGGTAAAACTTGTTGGAGTCTTGGATGACAGTATTGTATCAGTAGCCTCATGGGAATACCGTGTCGACTTTATGGTCGTATAATCAAAGGATCCTTCTAAAGGGCATCCTATTATCTTGGGAAGACCATGGTTAGCTACTGCAAATGCTTTTATAGGATGTAGGGATGGAGAGATGACTATTTCCAATAAGTTGTCTACACAAAGACTTATTTTATACCCCCCAGCATAACCAATAACTGAAAATTCGTGGTGGTTAAACTATTCTTTTTGGGACGAGGACTTTGATGACCTCTCCCTTCCTAGTGATTTCTCATGGGCACTTTAGGAGCAGACCATTGAGAATGTATTAAACCAGTTTGTTTCTTCACCAACTTGTATAGATTTTCCTCAGTCTTTTGCTCAATTCAATCAGATTTTTGGAGATGAGTTCCAAGAAAATATGGCTCTCTCAACATTTACGGAGACACCTTATGTCTTCGCAACTGAAGAGCATACAAGACCCTATACCATACCTTTTGAAGTTGGCCCTGAAAAGTTTCTACATATAAACGCAGGATTAAGTGAAAACCAACAAGCACAACTACTTGAGGTTCTTAAAAAACAAGCTGGAGCATTTGCATGGGAATACACTGATACAAAGGGTATACACCCTGAAACTTGTATTCACCATATTTATATGGATCCAAACATTTCACCTGTAAGACAACCTCAGAGGAGGATGAATCCTGCTCTAAAGGATATAGTAAAACAAGAATTACAAAAACTCCTCAATGTTGGTTTCATCTATCCTATCTCCGATAGTAAATGGGTGTATCCTCTAATGGTATTCCCAAAGAAAGTCACAAGAAAATGGCACATTTGTGTTGATTTTAGAGAGCTAAGCAAAGCTACACTCAAAGAGTAATTTCCTTTACCTTTTATTGATTAAGTGTTAGATACTCTGTCAGGTAAACGATATTTTTCCTTTCTTGACAGATATAGTGGTTACAACCAGATTTTAATAGCACCTAAATATAAAGACAAGACCACTTTTACATGCCCTTGGGGAACATATGCTTATATAGTTTTGCCATTTGGCTTATGTAATGCACCTGCCACTTTTCAGCAAGCAGTCGCAGGAATTTTTTCTAATCTTATACATGACTGTGTAGAGGTATACATGGATGATTTTACAGCCTATGGTAATACCTTTCAAGAAGCTCTTGACAACCTCAAGAAGGTCCTGATCCGATGTCAAGAACGAAACAAATTTATCCCTTAGTCATGAAAAATGTAAAATGTTACTGATAGAAGGTATAGTTTTAGGATACCATGTTTCCTCCCAAGGAATCAAGGTAGATCCTGCTAAGACCGAAGTAATTGTTGGCCTTCCCTCTCCAAAAACTCAAAAGGAGGTAAGAAGCTTTCTTGGTCATGCAGGCTATTACTGCCGCTTTATTGAAAATTTCACTAAAATAGTTGCACCGATGTTTAAATTGCTTAGAAAGGATGTAGAATTCCAGTAGACAGAATCTTGTCAAAATGCTTTTGAGATTTTAAAAGCTAAACTATCGGTGGCACCAATACTCAGGGGTCTCGATTGGTCCCTTCCTTTCCATATATCCACCGATGCCTCTAATACGGCCATAGGAGGAGTCCTAGGCTAAAAAGAGGGACAATCACCTTATGCCATTTATTTTATCAACAAACTCTTACTGAACTAAATTACACTGTTACTAAAAAAGAATTTTTGGCAGTAGTTTATTCTATTAATAAATTCCGCCATTATATTACAGGTTACGAAGTTTTTATGCATACCGATCACTCTGCCATTAGATTTTTAATGAATAAACCAATTACCAATGGTAGAGTGACCCGATGGCTTCTTCTATTGCAAGAGTTTAACATCACCGTCATTGACTGACCTGGTAAAGAAAATCTAGTAGCAGATTTCTTCTCTCGCATTCAACATGATGATGGTGCTAAACCCGTTGACGACACTTTTCCTGCTGAAAATTTGTTTGCTGTGTTTGTTCAAACCCCTTGGTTGCAGACATTGCCAATTATTTAGCAACTAGGAAATTACCAAACCATTTGTCCCCACATGAGAAGTGTCGTATTATAGTACAAAGTTCTAATTATTCTTGGGTTGATAATGACCTCTTCCGCACTGGTCCAGATCTTATCATCCGACGATGTGTGCGGCAGGATGAAATGACAGACATCCTCCATGCATGCCATGATGGACCATGTGGAGGACATTTTTCTGATAGGTGGACAACATACAAAGTATTGCACTCTGGTTATTACTAGCTAAGCATTTTCAAGGATGTTGCTAAGTATGTTAAAGGATGTGATAGTTTCCAAAGAATGGGTAGACCTACGTCATCTGATCATATGCCTTTAGAACCTCAGGTCATGATTGAGCCTTTTGAGAAATGGGCTCTTGATTTTGTAGGACCAATTTCTCCCATGTCTCGTAAAAAGAAGTATATCCCAGTTTGCACGGATTATGTCACCAAATGGGTAGAAGCTAAAGCTTTGTTTAGGGCTACAGAGAAATTGGTGGTAGAATTTATATATGAAGAAATATTCACCAGGTTTGGTGTACCTAGAGAAATTGTCACAGACCCAAGGTACTCAATTCACTTCCAAATTAATGAAAGAACTCACTATGAAATATGGCATTCGACATTGCAAATCTTCACCTTATCACCCTCAGGCTAATGATTAGGTAGAATCAACCAATAAAGTATTAGAAGCCATTTTAACCAAAATCATTCACCTAACATCATAAGGATTGGGCAGATAAACTCCCAGAGGCTTTATGGGCCTATAGGATAACATGGAGAAACACTACCGGACATACCCACTATGAGTTAGTGTATGGAAAACAAGTCCTTTTACCTATTGAATTTCAAGTTAAAACCTTTCATATGGCAACACAATTAGGCATGCATTTGGATGAAGCACAGAAACAATGAGTGTTACAGATTAATGAGTTAGATGAGATTAGACAAGATGCACTCCAAAGAACCATGCTAATACAGAATCAATGAAAGACATGCCATGATAAATTTATTAAGCAAAAGCGATTTAATACTCGAGATTGGGCACTACTATTCGACTCACGGTTTAAAATTTTTAAAGGAAAGTTAACTACCCGTTGGATGGGCCCATGTGAAGTAGTTATGGCTTTTGACAATGGGTCAGTAGAAATTAAGACAATTGATGGTTCACAAGTTTCCTTTGTAGTAAATGGACACAGACTTAGACTTTATCACCAACCAACATCTAAACATAATTTCATACATAATGTTTTGCAGTAGAAGGAAATGGAATTAGTTGAAGGGGAAGTTATTCCTCCTCCTCTTGATCCTTAAAAAAAGTATTTTGGGTTATCATCACTTGTATATATGTAAATATGTGTTTGTTTCTTTGAATAAATAAGAGTCATTTCTGACAAATTACTTACAAGGGACTCTTTTTCTTTCTACAAGGTTATATATGTTTTCATGAATAAATTGAATCATCTAACATGTGGTTTTGCAATTTGATTACAAGTACTTTATCTCTATAAGCAACTCATGGAGTATTATTTGGAAAAGGGAAGTACGCTAAAACACTTATCAAGTATCTTAACCTTTCTTGGGGTACTTTTGAAATTTGCAGCTTATAGTGACAATAAAAAACAATTCTGTGTATATCATTCTTAACCAACTCTTCTATAATTCATATGGTTTTTGGTATTTTGATTCAGACATGTATATTTCTGATTTTCTCTTTTGAACAGTTGCTTGACATACCTACTTTCATTATTTTTTCACAATCTCATCCTACACCTATGGATTACTAGTTCATCCTATTGTTGATGTAATTGTAACTTCGGAATGTATTCACTTGTATATCTTATGTATTGTACACTGATGTTTATTCCGGGATGTGTCTGTAACGTACTTGAGTCATGTCATGCCCCAATGTTCCTATCAGGAGGTTCTATAATGTAAACAAGTCATGTCAAGTCATTGTGGGTAACCCTCCTATTGATCAAGGGTTAAAATACCCGCAGTTTCGGGGCACTAGGGTTATTAGACTCTCCAAGAGAAGTCGGCCCTAACAGGGTTTAGTCAAGTTGGGAATTAGTATAAATAGAGAGCTAGCCTCTCTATTTGTCACAAACTCACTCACACTCAGTTATATCGCATAACTGAGGAAGAGGAAGACACTGGGGCTAGGAAGAAAGAGGTTACTGCTGTGGGGAGATCATCTTACTGTTTTGGGGTTTTACTTTTGTTGCTGATTCTATCTCTGAGGAAGTTGCAGGGTTTTCTCCATTTATGGTTTCCTTGAGGAAAAACACGGTGTTCATTGTCTCTTGTGTTTGACTGTTGTGCTTGTTATTCTCTCAGTTAAAGATCCTAATATAATGCTAGCTTAATGTTAAAAATCTAGCATGGTATCAGAGCTAACCTGAGAAGAAGACACTATGCAGCTGCGGAAACTAGGGCCTCCTACTTTCTGGATCTCTCTCCACACATTTTCGGCAAAATAAGGTTGGAATAAATCTCCTCCCTAGGGCGCATATTTCTGTCGAAGCAGAATCCAATTATGAGGTTTTTCAATTTTGGACCCAACACTACTGCCAAAAATGAGGGCTTTCCACATAAGTGGAATTTTTCAGTGAGCCTATGCCTGGATTGATCTCCTCCTCAAAATCAAAGTTTAGAGATCAAGATCAAAGCATTTGGTTGGATAGAACTTCAGAAAAGCAAAACCCTAATCTGCGCTTGAACCAGCACTGCAGAATTTCCGCTCCAAATCCAGATCCGACATCTTGACCTAGTAAGATCTAAATCTTTTGTATTTCCATTTGAGGTTCTCAGTTAAGATGTCTCATCACACCAAGCTTGATGAAAAGCTTGAAGGAGCTGATAACTTTCGAGCCTGGAAGTATAGGACCCCCCTGGTCCTGGAAGAAAATGAGTTGGACTCCTATATCAGTGAGGAGGTTCCAGGTTCAGAGGGAGATGAGGCTAAGGCCTTACACAAGAAGAATTTGGTTATGGCAAAGAGGATTATTGCTTATTCAATCAAGGATCGCCTCATACCACAGGTGTCCTCCCTAAAGACACCTAACGCTATGTTTGATGCCCTAACCAAATTGTTTGAAGGGAAGAACATAAACCGGAAGATGACTATGAGAAACCAATTGAAGAATGTAAAGATCCAAAATGCAAAAACCATCCAGTCTTACTTTACAAGGGTCTCTCAGATCAAGGAACAGCTGGAAGCAGTAGATGAAGAAGTGGAAAATGCAGAGATTGTAATGACCACCTTGAATGGTCTCCCTAGATCATGGGACTCCTTTATTCAAGGAATTTGTGCCAGAAAGAAGTTAGTCAAGTTCAACAAACTATGGGAAGAATGCTCTCAAGAAGAAGCTCAGATAGCAACTCGAGAAGAGAAGATGGGAAGTGAATATTAAGCTCTCATAGTTCACTCCAAGAAAAGTAGAAGAAACTCTCATCACTCCATAGGTAAGACCTTTCACCAGAAAGATAACATTAGAAAGGACTTATCTAAATTAAGATGCTATACATATGATGAAAGAGGACACTTTGCCAAAGACTGTCCTAGAAACAAGATTAACTCCCATAAGAAGAAGGGAAACAAGAGAACACATCATGCTCATGCTGCAGAGGATGATGAACCTTCCTTAAAGAGAACCAAATATGAAAGTGAAGATTCTTCAAGCGATGAAGAATATATTTTGATTTCCACTCTCACGGGAAACATTACTCATGGAAGCAATGATTGGCTTATAGACAGTGGGGCTTCCAAGCATATGACAGGATTCAAGGAATCCTTTGTGAAACTATCGGAACATGAATCACCTCACAAGGTGAAGCTCTGAGATGACTACCAGTATCCAATAAAAGGTAGTGGGGAATCCTCCTATAAGCTAGACTCTGGAAAGTCTATGACAATGAAGGAAGTATTGTTTGTACCAGGACTAAAGAAGAACCTCCTCTCCATATTTGCATTAGATTCAAAAGGAATGAGGGTTCCATTTATAGATGGCCTAGTCACCATGTGGCCAAAGGGAAAGACTATTAATGATGCAATAGTAATTGGGGAACAAGAAGGAGGTCTATACAAATTGAAGGGCCATCCAGAACAAGCCTTGGTCCATGACACAGTAGAGCCAAATGAACTTTGGCATAGAAGGCTTGCACATGTGCATTACAGAGCACTACCACTTGCAAGCAAAGCCGTTGAAGGTCTTCCAGAAATTGAAGCAAAACATGACAGAGTCTGCAAAGGATGTGCGAAAGGAAAGAACACAAAGAAGACATTTCCAAGTAGCAAGAGCAAAGCAAAAGGAACCTTGAAAATCATCCACTCCGATGTATGCGGTCTAATGTCATCAAGTTCACTAAGCGGGTATGTATACTATGTTTCTTTTATTGATGACTTTTCTAGGAAGACATGGATTTACTTCATGGAGAACAAAGATGAAGTATTTAACAAGTTCAAGGAATTCAAAGCCTTAATCGAGAACCACACTGAAAAGAAGATCAAGACTTTTCGATTAGATAATGGCAGAGAATTCACATCAAATGAATTCAAAGAGTTATGCAAAGACTCAGGGATTAATAGGGATTTGTCCACTCCATATAATCCACAACAGAATGGGATTGTAGAAAGGAAGAATAGAACTATCATGGAAGCTGCAAGAGCAATGCTTCATGATCAAGATCTTCCCATGCATCTATGGGCAAAAGTTGCCAGAAAAGCAGTGTATGTACATAACTGTACTCCACACAGAGTAATCAAGAACAAGACACCTGAAGAAGTCTTTTTGGGCAAGAAACCAGAAGTCAGCCATCTCAGAATATTCGGTTGTCTAGTGTACATACACATTCCAAAAGAGAAGAGAACTAAATTATATCCTTCAGGAAAGAAGGGTATATTTGTGGGATACTCTGAAAGCTCGAAAGCTTACAGAATATACTTCCTAGGATTCAAGAAGATCGACATTAGCAGGGATGTGACATTTGATGAAGACTCAGCTTCCAACAAATCCAGAAAGAAACCTACTGAAGAACTTGAAGAAACAGAAGCACCCAGAATTCATGATACAACCATGAATGAAGAAACTCAAGAAGAAGATCAAGAATTTGAAGAACCACAAGAACCTGTAGATCCACCTCAGGAGAAGAATCCTCAGGAGAAGAATCCTCATAAGAGGAAACCTACTTGGGTACGAGAAGCTATCCAAAGTGAAAAAATATATGGGGCTCCAGAAAAGAATCATAGAGAAAGAAAGAGGACAAGGTCTTGCTCTGGATATGTAGCATTATTATGTGATTTCATCGATAAAGAACCTTCCAATTATGAAGAAGCGGCAGAACATAAAGAATGGAAGGATGCTATGATCGAAGAGTATCAATCGATCATGAAGAATTATGTTTGGGATGTTGTCCCAAGACCAGAAGGGAAGCCAGTTGTAACTTCCAAATGGATCTATAAGATCAAGCATGATGCAGATGGTAGCATTGAAAAATATAAAGCAAGATTTGTTGCTCGTGGTTTCTCCCAGAAAGAAGGAATAGACTATAAAGAAACTTTTGCACCTGTACCCAGATACACTTCTATCAGATCAGTACTTGCTTTGGCTGCAGTGGTGAAATGGAAGATACACCAGATGGATGTCAAAACTGCTTTCTTGAATGGTGTAGTAGAAGAAGAAGTGTATGTGGAACAACCACTTGGTTTTGAGACACATGACAGGGATTCTCATGTATGTAGATTGAAGAAAGACCTGTACGGTTTGAAACAGGCACCCAGGACATGGTATGGCATAATTGACAACTTTCTATCCAGTTTGGGCTATACCAAGAGTAAAACAAATTCCAACCTTTACTACGAGGTTGAAGATGGAAATCTAGTGATGCTCCTACTATATGTAGATGATATGTTTGTAATAGATATGGATGGGTTGATTGCTGATACGAAGAGGAAGCTTACTGCCGAGTTCGAGATGAAGGACTTAGGTATGATGCATTATTTTCTAGGCATGGAGGTGTGGCAGAATGCAGATGGAATTTCCTTGGGACAAGGGAAATATACAGTAGAGATCCTGAAGAGGTTTGGGATGATGGACTGGAAGGCCATGACCACACCTATGGCATCGAACTTGAAGCTATTGAGTGATTCTTCATCAAAAGCGGTTTATGCTATGATGTATTGTCAGATGATTGGGTCCTTGATGTACCTAACGAACACAAGACCAGATATTTGCTTTGTTGTGAACACCTTGAGCCAGTTCTTGACAGATTCGAGACATGTTCACTTGATTGCTGCAAAGCATATTTTGAGGTACCTCAAGTGTGGATGTATTTGTAACTTCTGAATGTATTCATCTATGTATCTTATGTATTATAACCCGATGTTTATTCCGGGATGTATCTATAATGTAATTGAGTCATATTGTCATGCCCCGATGTTTCGATCGGGAGGATGAATTATGTAAACAAGTCATGTCCAGTCATAGTGGGTCACCCTCCGATTGTCTTAGGGTTAAAGCCCCCGCAGTTCCGGGGCACTAGGGTTATTAGACTCTCCTAGTAGAGGTCGGCCCTGGTAGGGATTTAGTCATGTCGGGATTAGTATAAATAGAGAACTGGAGTCTCTATTTATCACACAACTCATCCACAGTCAAGTGTAGTGCATAGTTGAGGAAGGAGAAGACACTGGGGCTAGACAAGAAGAAGATTATTGTTGTTGGGAGATCACTTACTGTTTTGGGGATTTTACTGTTTTGGTGCTGATTCTATCTTTGAGGAAGTTGCAGGGTTTTTTCCTTTATGGTTTCCCCGAGGAAAAACACTGTGTTAATTGTCTCTTGTGTTTGATTGTTGTACTTGTTATTCTCTCAGTTAAAGATCTTAATAATGCTAGCTTAATGTTGAGAAACTAACATGGTATCAGAGCTAACCTAAGGAGAAGACACTGTGTAGTTGCGGGAACTAGGGCTTCTTTGTTTATGGATCTTCCTCCATAGATTTTCAGCAAAAGTAAGGTGGAATAACTCTCCTCCTTAGGGTGCATCTTTCTGTCAAAGCAGAATCCAATTATGAGGTTTTTTAGTTTTGGACCTGTCACTACTGCCGGAAATTAGGGATTTTCACATAAGAGGAATTTTTCAGTGAGCCCAGGCCTGGATTGATCTCCTCCCCAAAATCAAAGTTAGGGACAAATTTCAAAGCATTTGGTTAGACAGAACTCCGGAAAAGCAAAACCCTGATCTGCTCCTGAACCAGCTCTGCAGTATTACAGCTCAAGTTTGAGATCCGACATCTTGACCTGGTAAGATCTAAGATCTTTTGTATTTCCATTTGAGATTCTCTTTTTAAGACGTCTCACCATACCAAGCATGATGAAAAGCTTGAGGGAGCTAATAACTTTAGAGCCTGGAAGTATAGGATCTCCCTGGTCCTGGAAGAGAATGAATTAGACTCCTACATCCATGAGGAGGTTCTAGTTTCAGAGGGAGATGAGGCAAAGGCCTTACATAAGAAAAAGATGGTTATGGCAAAGAGGATCAGTGCTGATTCTATCAAGGATCACCTTATCCCACAGGTGTCCTCTCTCAAGACACCTAAAGCTATGTTTGATGCCCTAACCAAGTTGTTTGAAGGGAAGAACATAAACCGGAAGATGACTCCAATGAATCAACTAAAGAATGTGAAGATTCAGAATGCAGAGACTATCTAGTCCTACTTCATAAGGGTTTCTCAGATCAAGGAACAATTAGAAGCTGTAGATGAAGAAGTGGAGAATGCAGAGATTGTGATGACAACACTGAATGGACTCCCTAAGTCATGGGATTTTTTCATCCAAGGAATCTGTGCAAGAAAGAAATTAGTCAAGTTCAGCAGACTATGGGAAGAATTCTCTCAAGAAGAAGCTCGGATAGCAGCCCGAGAAGAGAAGATGGGAAGTGAAGATCAAGCCCTCATAGTTCACTCCAAGAGGGGAAGAAGAAATCCTCATTACTCCAAAGGTAAGAACTCTCATTCTAAGGATAACAATAGAAAGGACCTATCTAGATTGAGATGTTATACATGTGATGAAAAAGGACACTTTGCAAAAGACTGTCCTAAGAACAAGAATCACTCTCATAAGATGAAGGGGAGCAAAAGAAGACATCATGCTCATGCTGCAGAGGATGATGAACCATCCAAGAAGAGATCCAGATATGAAAGTGAAGATTATTCAAGCGAGGATGAATATGTTTTGATTTCCGCTCTCACAGGTAACATTACTCATGGCAGTGATGATTGGCTTATAGACAGTGGGGCTTCCAAACATATGACTGGATTCAAGGAATCCTTTGTAAGACTATCAGAACATGAATCACCTCACAAGGTGAAGCTAGGAGATGACTACCAATATCCAATAAAAGGTAGTGGGGAATCTTCATATAAAATAGACTCTGGTAAGTCTCTAACAATGAAGGAAGTATTGTTTGTACCAGGACTCAAGAAGAACCTTCTCTCCATATCAGCATTGGATGCAAAAGGAATGAGGGTTGCATTCATAGATGGTCAAGTCATTATGTGGCCTAGAGGAAAGACTATCGATGATGTGGTAGTAATTGGAGAACAAGAAGGAGGATTGTACAAATTGAAGAGCCATCCAGAACAAGCATTGGTCCATGACTCAGTAGAGCCAAGTGAACTTTGGCATAGAAGGCTTGCACATGTGCACTACAGAGCACTACCTATTGCAAGCAAAGCTGTTGAAGGTCTTCCAGAAATCCAAGCAAAACATGATGGGGTCTGCAAAGGATGTGTGAAGGGAAAGAACACAAAGAAGACATTTCCAAGTAGCGAAAGCAAAGCAAAAGGAATTTTGGAAATCATCCACTCCGATGTATGCGGTCCTATGTCATCAAGCTCACTAAGCGGGTATGATACAACCATGAACAAAGAAGCTCAAGAGGAAGATCGCGAATTTGAAGAACCACAAAGATTCGTAGATCCACCTCTAGAGAAGAATCCTCATAAGAGAAACCTGCTTGGGTACGAGAACTTATCCAAGGTGCGGAAAGATATGGGGCTCTAGAAGAGAATCACAGAGAAAGAGAGAGGACCAGATCCTGCTCTGGGTATGTAGCTTTACTATGTGATTTCATTGATTAAGAACCTTCCAGTTATGAAGAAGTGGTAGAACGGAAAGAATGGAAGGATGCTATGATTGAAGAATACCAATCGATCATGAAGAATGATGTTTAGGATGTTGTCCCAAGACCAGAAAGGAAGTCAGTTGTAACTTCCAAATGGATCTACAAGATCAAGCATGCTGCAGATGGTAGCATTGAAAAGTATAAGGAAAGATTTGTGGCTCGGGGTTTCTCTTAGAAAGAAGGAATAGACGATGAAGAAACATTTGCACCTATAGCCACATACACTTCCATCAGATCAGTACTTGCTCTGGTTGCAGTGATGAAATGGAAGATACACTAGATGGATGTCAAGACTGCCTTCTTGAATGGTGTAGTGGAAGAGGAAGTGTATGTAGAACAACCACTCGGTTTTGAGACACATGACAGAGATTCTCATGTATGCAGATTGAAGAAAGCCTTGTACGGTTTGAAACAGGCACTTAGGACCTGGTACGACAGAATTGACAGTTTTGTATCCAGTTTGGGCTTTACCAAGAGTAAAGCAGATTCCAACCTTTACTACAAGGTTGAAGATGGCAACCCAGTGATGCTTCTACTATATGTAGATGATCTATTTGTGACAGGTACAGATGGGTTGATTGTTGATACAAAGAGAAAGCTTGCTGCTGAGTTCGAGATGAAGGACTTGGGTATGATGCATTACTTTCTAGGTATGGAGGTGTGGCAGAGTATAGATGGAATCTTCCTTGGACAAGGGAAGTATGCGGTAGAGATCCTGAAGAGGTCTGGGATGATGGACTGCAAGACTATGGCCACACCTATGGCATTGAACTTGAAGCTATTGAGTGATGCTTCATCAGAGTCGGTTGATGCTATGATGTATCGTTAGATGATTGGGTCATTGATGTACCCGACGAACACGAGACCAAACATTTGCTTTGCTGTGAACAACTTGAGCCAGTTCTTGACATATCCGAGAAATGTTCACTTGATAAATGCAAAGCATATTTTGAGGTACCTGAAGGGTACAATTGATTATGGGCTCAAGTACGATGCAAATCAAAAGATTAACCTGGAGGGTTATGTTGATTCAGATTGGGTAGGCAGTGCCATCGATAGGAAGAGCACTTCAGGATGTTGCTTCAGTATGGGATCAGGTGTGATCTCTTGGTTTAGCAGGAAGCAATCTTGTGTGGCACTGAGTACAGCTGAAGCAGAGTATGTCGCAGCTTGTTCAGCTAGTTGTGAGGCAGTATGGCTACGGAAGCTACTGTCTGATTTATTTGATCTCCAGATGAATGCTACTTGTGCTCTCCTTTGCCTGATACCACTCCACCAAGCACGCTAAAGAAAAAGCCTGTATGCCACATGGCCCGATTAAGAGAGCCAACGCACGAAGGAGAAGGAGAACACTGTGTGTTGGCATTTGATCAGTTAATGGTCATAATGCTTGACTAAATTTAGAGAGCAGTCGACCACTAAAGGGTTGACTTTCTCATCTCTGTAAATAATATATATATCAGCCTCTACGTGAGAGCTCAGTTAGTTAGTAGTTTAACCAGTTTATGCATGTGATTCGTCGTTATTAAGCACATTGTAATTATGTTCCTTATTTTTAATAGAAGCTATATGTTCTGCTGTTGATGATTGTGTTCGAGTAAGCGTTAGCCAGGCATCACCCCTGATTTATGAGAGGGCCCCTCATCAACCAGAGGTTTCTTTTCTTGTGTAGAATCATTACCTTTTGTTTTGTAGTTAATTTGATTTCTAGTTTGTTTTCATTACTGTAAACATTTACTTCATTGCTTCATGTATTGCATTAGTATAGTTTTTATTTCCGAAGTTAAATAGCTAGTTGAGCTCATAGATTGCTTTTAATTTGCTTTCAGTCATTTCATTTCCAGTTTTACTATTCAGTTTTATTTGCAAGTAGATAGAATAGATTGCTTTTATCAAGTTAGAATATATTCAATTATGTTCATTTCCTTTCTGTTATAAGTTCATTCAATTTAAATTTCAGTTTGTTTCTTAGTGTAATATGCAATGATTTCTTTTTATGAATTAGTTTAAGATTATTTCGCTGTCAAATCTGATTATTAAGTAGGTTTATTTACTGCCTCTATGCGTTGTATTTACATGTGCACAAATTCCGCTGAAGATTAGATCATTTAGGTTATTTTTTGTTATTTCAATTGTGCAGACTGTCATTCAGACAGCCTATTTAAACTATTATTTAGACATCCCTTTTAGACTTGCAGTTCAGTCTGTCATCCAGTCTGTTGTTTCACTCTTAGTGTTTTTAATGTGTTTCGAACCTATTTTAAGCTCTGTTTCTTTAGTATTTCAAGTATGCTTTACTGTAATAATTAGACGACAGTCCTATTTAATATTAAGACTAAAAGTTAGATTATTTTAAAAGTTTTATCCTTTCACCTTGAACATGTTTTGAGCTATGTTATGTTTTGTTTCTTATGTTTGTTTCTGATTCCTTCAACTAATATTGTTGTACTATTTTGTGATCATGCCTTTGCATTGCTTTATCCGTTTTCATGTAAAACTTAGTATTAGATGCGTTATCCTTAGAAAAATATACTAGTACCTTGTAGACTGTTCCTTTTTCACTGTGTGATTACCGAAAGAGACTTGTAGGATAGAACTCAAAGTTATTCCTATTAAGTTTTCTACTTGTTTCTTTTTAATAAGTTTTCTACTTGTTTCTTTTATTAAGTTTTCTACTTACTTATAAGTTAGGTCTTCCTTGCATCCTAGTATTTTACTTGAAAAGTTAGTTGTTGATAGTATCCTTTTTCAGTCTAAAGTTATTTTGCTTTGAATTTTTTTTATCAATCTAGTTGTTGTACTTATGTTTCCAATATAAACTTTCTTTGCATAATTAGTTCTTGAAACTATTCAATAAATCTTACTAGAAAGAGAATTTTTTTTGTATAAAAGTAGTATTGTATACATCTTTATTCTTTAGTAACTGTTTATAGAGTGGAATAGTGTATTTTTGGTATTCTGGTTTAGTATTATGTTCTGGTTCAATTACCTTAATAGTTGAATTCTTAGGAGTTTGACTCGGTTTTTCATTTTGAAAGACCTTTCGATCTTTTGTTTGTTAAAATATTTCCAGGACACCATAGGAATCCCTCTACCTTCACATATATTTTGTGTCAACTCTAAGCCTACCAACCCCGGTCAATAATTAAATATTAGGTGAATTAATCTAGATGATATAACACCCAACAGTAACATAGAAAGAAGTGGTGGGACCTTATTTATCATCGGCATAAGGATCACATCGGATCGCAGAGGACTCATTAGTCACATTAATAGTATCTCGTTGATCATATACTTAAGGGTGATGAAGTAATTTGTCAATTTTCTTATGATATGCAAGGTTTTTAACTAGCCCAGATAACGAGACAAGAATCTTAAGTTTGTTCAAATATTGTTTGAAATTGAAAGAAGTCTTATCAATATATTTAGTATCATGTTCAACCCTTTTATAAGGAACTTTGTCAGTTGTTTGAGGAGTAAGAGATTTGACATTTTCATGTTTTTGTCTTCTAGAGGGATGGTTAGAGTAGGGGAGGTATGCAACATGATTTTTTCCAGTAGGTTTAACAATGGTGGGATTAGCAGACGGACCAAGCAGAGGAGGCCTAGGCCTAAGGTCATACTTTCTTTGAATTTCATCTTGAAACTTGTCAGCAAACAATCGATATTGGGCCGAACATTGGAGGAATTCATCGTTCCCTTCCTGATAACAATCATGTTTTAGAGAGCAGTGAGTTCTCATAATAATCTCTCATGAGATGCATGATACTTGATTCGACCTGTAACAAATTTATCTCCTGGCTTGGATATTCATATGCATCCTCCTCAGATTGTTCAATCATATTTTTTTTTTCACGAACAAAAGGATGAAGAGGTTGCTCCTCATTCCTTTTTTCTTTGTACATCATCTGCAGATTATCTAGTCGTCAAAATTGCACAAGATTTATTATTTGTGGTGGTATATTAGGGATGCTTCGCTCCATCTCCATTATGTTTATCTTATTTGATAAATTCTTGATAATCCGGGTCATCTCATTAATCTTGGATTCTTGTGAATCTTTGATTTCCAGAGATGTTTATGCTTCCTCTTTTCCCTTTCCTTTTTCTTTATGGTCGATATCAGTCGCCATTTTAATTTTTCCATTAGCTCTCATGTTTCCTTCAACATCAATTACATCATCCTGCATTATCAATATAGTACTTGGTCTTCTTTCTCTTAACATGATGGATAAAGCATATAGGAAATATCTTGCATAGGTAGCCCTAACAACTACTTCCATAAGCATGATATTTTTTGGGATTTTGTAATACATTTTATTGAATCTTGATGTAAACACAACCACATTTCTGATAAATTTTTCTTTATTTCAGAGAATTCAGTAAGATAGTAAAGATTATCCTACTTAACTCCCCACTTCCTCATGAAAGTAGTTTCCAACTAATCCATGGTTCCTATTGAGGCGACAGGGAGGGCCCTAAGCCATTTTATGATATCTCCCTCCAAATATTGAGCAAAGAGACTCATATAAACATCATCATTATAAAAAAAGATGTTATTAGTGAAGTCTTGGAAAAGATCCATATGTTCTTATGTAGAAGCACCTTTGTACCAATTAGGGGCGTAGGGAGTTTGAAGGGTCCATGACAACCTTCTACCTAGTGGCGAAATATCTATGGATGTGGTGGGGGGGGACCATGGCCTCCTCCTCCGGCCATTAGATGCTATAGGATTAAGGTCTTGGCTTGCAGAGTGATGAGAGTCTTGTGTTTATGAGGATTCGACTGTGAGGATGACTCACCACTTTCAACACTTATGAGAGGAGGATCAGGGAAATCTATCAGGGGTGTACCAGGAATATGATGAGGAGACCCTTGTTTATACGTTTCAAAAATGTATTCAAAATTAGTAAATTGAGGACCAAAAGTAGGAGGAAAAAAGCTTCTTCATGGATTACATGGTGATGATGACTGATACCTTCCATGATGATGTCTCAAAGAGACAGAATCTTGCACGGAGAAAAATTCATCGTGAGTTGTATTCTAATGGGTATTTATGCGTCAAGATGCCATATTTTCCTTAGTTGATTCGCCAAGTGAATTGTGTTAGTTTGCAATCTGATTCTTGTTCTCTACAAGAAATCATATTGTATGATTGTCATTGTCCCCATGGAAATATGATTTCGTTCCTTCGATCCCCAGAAATGTCACCATAAAATATGTTGGTCCCTGAGATGTTCCAAGGCTAATTTTGGAACTATGCCAAGGTATCAGTAACTTGGTATGAAATTAGTTGGATATGCTTTAAGCATCAAGAATGGTAATTTTAAATACTTCACTTAACTTGCTTGAACTATAGACCAACTTGGTTATTATATGTAATTAGAAATGGCATTGATGGACATCATTTTGAATCTTATAGATATTGATATAGGAAAATATGAATGGATGAAATTGGGGAGAAGTGCTTGTTACAATATGTTTCTTACCCATGAAAAAGAATGCATGTTCAGTAGAGTGAATTCAACAGTTAAAACATTAAATGTAATGGCAGAAAATAAAATGAACTACATGAACAACTGCTAAGATTCTAATCAACATATTATGAATACTCCATAAACATGTTTAAAATAAATCAAAGCATTCATCACATAATTTGTATCAATTGAAGGATGAACAACTTCCTCTGAGTGCTTTGTATTGTATCATCTATAATATTACACGAAAGATGGAAGGAGTGAAGATACAAAAGAAGTAGTGACAATCTGTAAAAACTCAAAACTAAGAATCCCCAATGCTTGTATTTCAAAACCAGTGTTGCATCATGCATTAAAACTTTTATCAAACAATCTCTGAGAAGTTACACTTTTCTAAAAAAATCATCTACCCTTGATCTATGGCCTAAGGCTCCATTTATAGTTTTTACAATTCTAACATATTACCGTTACATTACATCATGTCATAACAAAATTTTATAAAAAAAGGTAACAAGAAGGTCATCTGGTCTTTGAGCTAATTTCCATGATGTTGACTAGGAGGTTGTGGTACTTGAGGTGTCCTTTATCGAGTTGGACCATGATGAATTTGATGTGAGTGTTGGGGAAGTTGTGATGACAACGTTCCAACTAAAACTTGAGGAGTTAGAATTCTTTTTTGTTTCCCGAGTCAATGAACTCTAAATGAAAAAACATTATGATACCATCATCAACAACACAACAAATAATAAGACGGTCCATACCTCAGGTGTCCCTGGAGAAATTACAATGAAAACAAGCCACTTCTCAAATGGATCACATCGATAGTTTATTATTTGGTTACTAGTTTAATTTCTTGTTCAATCAAACATTCTTACAGGCTCAACATCCCATGTAATGCAATGTGTAAATACTAAAAACAATGTAGACCCCTTCTTGCATAATGAACATGCATGAAATAATAATTTATTCCATAGGGTTTGAGGATTAATACACTTAGTCATTTTCTTTTTTCACGCAACCGTGAGGATCGAGCAGCCATGAGGGTCAAATGAGGTTTGGCGAGGGTCGTTCAAGCAGGTGTGAGTCTAAAGAGGCTGGCGTATATCCTGGTTGCGTCTGCAGATTGGTGGCATATCAAGATTCGACTGGGTGCTTGAGGGAAGATATACTCGACGGTGGCTTGATTAGATCAGATCCGATTGGGTCCGATCTTGTATTGTGATCATGGATCCTTCAGATCCCCCTTCGGAGGAGAGAAGATGCCTCTTAGAGGATTCCTTTAGGGCTCTGGTTGACTCCTCACCCCCTCTAGTCTCTGACGTTCATGCATCAAGCTTTGTGAGGAGGGTGGCAGCTCCCTGCATTCATATAATGTCGGTTGCTTCTAGAATGAAGGCGCTTGCCTTGAGTGAGAAGGGTCTAATAGGTCAATTCACTGGGAATTGGCCCTCTCCGAAAACCATAGAATATTGGATCTCGAAGTACTGGATGCCTTTGATCTCCGGAGGCCTACAACATTGATTCTGCAGAAAAAGGGTATATTTTTTTTGTTCGAGAACAAATATGACAGGATCTCATCTTTAGAAATGGGCCTTACTTCATGGGGTCGAGAGGCCTGTATCTAAATCGATGGACTTTATCGTTTAATCGATAAAAGGATGGTCCCTCAGCAGTGTCAGTGTCGGTTCACCTTCCTCAGCTTCCTCTACATAGTTGGAATGATGAGGCCCTTCAAGCCATTGGAAATACCCTTGGTAAATACATTGACAAGGCAGAGCCAAAGGGGCCATTATTCACATGCGCAAGGATATGTGTGGAAGTCGATTTAGAGAAAGGCTTACCAAAAGAAGCGAACCTGCTCATGGATGGATGGGAATATTTGCAGAAGGTTGATTATGAGCACATTCCGTTCAAGTGTAGAAAGTTCCATGAATACAAACACTTTGTCAAAAGTTTCCCTAAAGAAGTGACAGAGGATCCTGGGAAAAGCCAAGAAGAAGGCTGGAAACAGGTGAAAAGAGGGAAGATGGCATCGTATAATCTGCCCAATGATAACAATGATTTCCAACTAGCAAAAAGCAAGGAGCATGTCACAAGCACCAAGTAAATGAACATCAGTAACCCATACATGGATCTTCACATAGAAGAGGGAGAAATCCTCGCAGTAGATAACACTCCAGAGGGTGAAGAAACGAAAGAAGGTGGGGATCTGGAACCGAGCATGCTTTTGAATGCCAGTGAAGATGGGACAAAAAAAACTCTCACATGATCTTCCTCCTCAAGTGTATCTTGGGTAGTAATGGTTAAGAAAGGAAAACCAAATCCGAGGGTAGAGTCCCCAGGCCATTCCTCTTCATAAGGATCACAAGAAATTCCAGATCAAGCTCCACCACCATCCAGAAGGGGAAGGAAAACACACAGGCACCATAGGGAGCAGGAAGCAAAAAGAGAACTCGAGCTCAGAAGGCATATGAGTATCGAGGAAACTAAGCTTCTGCAAAACACCAGAAGTGTCAAAGGATTAAGAGCGGAAAGTAGGTCTCGAGTAGCACCTCAATTGTCAAAGAAATAATGATACTTGTCTCTTGGAATTGTAGAGGCCCGGGGAGCTGAAGCAAAGTGGAAGCTATTAAAAATATGATCAAATCTGAGAAACAAGACATTCTGATGATCTAAGAAAAAAAGATGGTTGAAGACGGGGTAATGGCCCTATCTCAGCTCCACTGGAAAAATTATCAAGGTAAATCCATAAGCTCCAAATGAGATTCTGAAGGAATCACCACCTTTTACAATTCATAAAAATATGTAATGAATTTAGTAAAGGAAACCAATCATTGTATTCTCATTGAGTTGCTTTGCAGAGCAAAGCTAGAGTCATTTTTTGTTTGTAATGTATACGGTCCAACACACTATAGGGATAAGCTGATCTTTTGGGAAACTCTCAATTCATTGAGCGAGATCTTGCAAGGAAAAGATACTAGTCTTGCTAGGGACTTCAACGCCATCAAATCCTATACAGAGAAGAGGGGAGGCTCTATCGCCAAGGACCCCTTTGGAGAGAAAATGGAAGATCTAATGGCAGATCTGGATCTTTTGGATCCTCCTCTCAAGAATGGGAAATATACATAGAGCAATAAAAGAACGGTCCCTAGTCATATTGCTGCCAGACTTGATAGGTTTTTGTTTAGCTACTCCTTCTTGCAAAAGGACCTGATCTCGACCTCTCTAGCCCTTCCTTCAACTTCTTCCGATCACAAACCAATATACTTGTCCCTAACTCTCTCTGAAAAGCTGGGCCCTATCCCTTTTCGTTTTAATCCCCTCTGGTTGCAAGATTTAAAGGCTATGGAAATAATTCAAGAGGCTTGGAAATATAAGATCCTTGGCTCTCCTAGATATATATGGGAGTCAAAGTTAAGAGCAACTCGCCTGTCTCTACAAAACTAGGCTAAACTTTCTTTCAAAGGGCGTACTTAAAAAAAAAAAACAAATTCAGGATGATCTCATTACTTTCCAGAAAATAATGGAAGATGAAGGCGTGACTCAGCTTGCCTTAAACCAGGAAAAAGAGTTGAATATGAGAATGTTAAGGGTTGTCAGACAGGAGGAGGAAGAAATGAGGTTGAAATCCAAACAATTGTGGTTGAAAGGGGGAGATAGCAACACAGGTTATTTCCATAAGCAATCAAAAGCCAGATTAAGCCTTAATACTATAAAAGAGATGTATGATAGCAATGGAAATAAAATTGAAGGGAATGAGGAAATCAAGAGGCATATTGTTCAACATTTCAGAAAACTCTATACACACAGAGATGAGACGAATCCTATCTCTCAAGCTGAGTTTTTGTCGGTTATCCCTTCTATAATTTCCGATGATGAGAACGAGGAACTTATGAAGCCAATTTCAGAGCATGAGATTGGTGATGCAATTTGGACTCTTCAAGTTGAAAGGGCACCGGGCCCCGATGGGTTCACAATTAATTTTTACTGGGATGCGTGGGACATCATTAAGGTAGATCTGAGAAGGATGCTTAACTGGACTAGGAAAAAAGAAAAAAATGGTGGGGCAACCAACTCACCTTTCCTGCCTTTGATTCCAAAGGAAAAAAATCCTAACTTTGTGGACATATCTAGACGAATCTCTCTTTGCAACACTTCTTACAAGATTCTCACTAAAATTATAGCTACAAGAATGAAAAATCTCATGAAGCATATTATTTCGAAGTTTCAAGGGGGATTTGTAGCTGGGAGGAAAATTCTAGACAACATCATCATTGTCCAAAAAGCTATCCATTCTAGCATGGAAAGGAAACAACAAGGCATGGCTATCAAGCTAGATATGGATAAAATCCTGTATTAATAGTCCGTGGAATGCACCTCTAATTAATGGAAGACTGGCTAAATTTTTCCAAGGCTCACGGGGCCTTAAGCAAGGCTGCCCTTTGTCACCACTTCTCTTTCTACTAGTAGTAGAGTCACTGAGCAAAAATCTCCAAGCAATTCTGGAAGATGGGAAGCTAAGAGGCTTAAATATTGCAAGGGGAACCAAAGCTGCAATGCATGCCCAGTTTGCAGATGATAAAATTATGCTTGGTGGGGCTTCCACGCTGGTTGCATATAGATTTAATGAAGCTCTATCCTCTTTCTTAAAATCTTCATATGGCAAGGTCAATCAAATAAAATTCAAGTTTTATGCCTGAAATTTCCACCAAGGATGATGGCAAGGATTTCTAGAATTCTTGGCTTTGAAGGAAATTTAAATTGGAACTCATTCAACTATCTCAAGACTCCTATCTTCAAAGGTAAAAAAACTTCTGTTGACTGGCAGAGTATTGTCGAGAAGATCAAGAAAAAAATCTCCTTGTGGGGAGTAAGGTGGCTCAACCTTGCTAGTAAGCTTGTCCTTATAAACTCTATCCTCGTTGCCTATCCAATTTATACTTTCTTGATCTCTTTAGCTCCAATAAAAGCTATGTAGGAAATCACCAAGGAAATTGGGAAATTTCCTTGTTAAGGGGGCAAGTCAAATGGCACAAAAAAAATTCACCTTGTAAATTGGGACGTGGTGTGTAGCCCGAAAAAATGTGGTGGGACTAGAATTAGGGACCTGACAAGGATGAATCTTGCTACAGGAGCAAAAATTATGTGGAGGATTGTCTCTGGTGAGAAGTTCTAGTGGAAGGAGATTCTTAGGAAAAAGTATATGAAGGAAGCGAGGAAAAGATGTGTGGATGAGTACCCACTAAAAGGGAAGGGGTATCCAATCTGGATCCCTTGAAAGAAGGTGGCCTATATCATCAAAAATCATCTGCACTGGAGGCCAGGTAATGGTAAACAAATCGTAATTTGGTAGGATCGATTGGGGATAGACTCTCCAGTAAATCATCTGGTGGCCTTCTCTGATCTCAAGCAATGGTTAGATCAGCTAAACATTTTCACCCTATGCGATTTATCTTTTGAAAAAAATAATGGAAGATCTGATGGATGGAGAGCCTTGGACGTGCTTGAACATCTCACTGTTAGGATTATAATCCTCCCTTGTCCAATTCGGTCAATTATGTCTAAATCAGGAGTCCTTTTAGTCTATATTTAGTCACTAGCACCATTGGGTCCACTTGGCCTAATTGGAGCATATGCACCAGTTACTAAACTGTGGGGAACGCTAATTGAGGCCAACTGCCACTGATTGCACTTGCATGCATTAGTTTAGGAGCCTCCTAGATCAATACCTACAAATTAAGAGCCATTGGGAGTGCTGATGCCAACCTCCATTAGTTGAATTCAGTTTGTGACTAGTCAAGCCCAGTTAGGAGTCAATTACATTCAGTTCTAGTCTGTTACATTCAATTCTACTTAGTTAGCGCTAGGTTTGCATGCAGGTGAGGTGCATTTACTCACCTACCTCAGTCAGTTTTTTTGCTTGGAAAAAAAACATAATTTCATTACTTCTTTCGAGAACAAAATTAGGATTTGTAGATACATGACTTGTGTATTTAGTAGGTACCATAGAGGTCCAAAAAATAGAGTTCAACAATAAAAGGGACAAAAAACAGTCTCTTCTTGCCACATATATCAAATACATATCCCCATCTATGAATCTTTCAAGAAAAACAACATATACTTCAATATAGTCCTGTCACATATATAAAAAATACCAAGCACAGTCCAAATATATACGGGTATGATGCCGCCAAAAATAAAGATGCAGAACCAAAAGAAAATAGACATTATCCACTATTCAACCCTTTCTATGAAATCCCTATGATAGTACTCATATGCAGCCCCATCAACAAGTTCATAAATCTTCCATTGACCCATTGCCAAACAAAGACCCTCCTTCGAGGCCTTGTCTGCCTCCCTGTTAATCTCCCTGTATACATGTCGGCAAGAAAAAGAATCAAAAGATCCAATGATATCTGAAATGGTTTCTAAAATATTTGATAGTTGTAAATTCCTGCAGATTTGGGTCCCCATATTCTAATTTATCACATTCATAGAATCACCAAAAATATTGAGTGTCTGACACCCTTTCTTTGCTGCAAAGATGAGGAGGAGTTTTAAGCTGAGGATCTCAGAATAGTTGTTACTTCCATCGTCCAGTCCCATCGTCATTACATAAGAGTGGCCCTCCCTAAGATGTAGAATTGCACCTCCCCCACAAATATTTTCTTGTGAGGCTCCATCAAAGAAACCCCATGCAACTGATTTATCAATTTCAACCTCTAAGACAGTCCTCTAAATATCCGCTCTAATGTGTTGTGGGAAGGCTGAGTGAATCCCACCAGCAAGATTTGTCGTGATCGCTGGGGTACAACTCGTATTAGAAAAAATCGAGTTGTTACGGGCCAACCAAACGCCCCAAATAACCAGTAGGGGGAGGGCTTTCATATTCTCGGAGGAGATATTTCTTCTCCAATTTCCCTAGGCCTGCACAATGCTTAACCCCTCCCAAATGCTTCGGGTACCAAAGATCCTGGAAAATTCTCTCCATACCTCTCTAATGTAATTGCAATGTAAAAAGAGATGTCTCACCGATTGCCCTGCATTTTTACAAAGTGAGCACCAACCAGGTCCTTGAAAGGATCGTTTTTGCAAATTTTCCCAGCAAGGTGCCTTATTCTCAATAACGCACCACATAAATAATCTGCATTTTGGAGGGCACTTGATCTTCCAAAGACATTTCCACCACCAAGCCTCAACCCTGTTCACACCTTCTGCACTGAGAATGAGGTATCCTGCCTTAGGCATGTATTTCCCAGACTGATTTCCGTCCCAAATGATAACATCATATTGGTCTCGAAGCTTTATCTATGCATGTTCCACTGCATCAAGATATCCTCCCAAATCCCTACATTCCCTGTCTGGAAGTCCCAGCTCAGTAGCCCAAATCCAAGTCTGTTCCCAACGGAACTCCTGTAAAGGGGCCAAGAGTTGATAAAGGTAGTAAATTCCCCTAATTCTAAGTTCCCTGATCGCTCCTTCTAGGAGAATGTGTTCCTGATTGTTTCCAACCCACGGGTCCTCCCCAACACGAAGCTTCCTACCATTTCCAATCTGCTAACCCAGTTTGGCCTCAATGAGTCCAAAAGATTTTACAATAGCTTTCTAGATAATTGAGCCCCCATAGTGTGTTTTTCTAGGGTTCCGAATCTAGTCCTCCATTGTACCTAGATTAATGTACTTATGAATCATGATTTGGGTCCAAAGGCTCTCCAACTTTAACAATCTCCATTCTCCCTTTGCAACCAGTGATTTAGAGAATAAAAAGATGTTTTTTAGGCCCCAACCACCCATACCTTTCGGAATGGAAATTCTCTCCCACCAAAACCAAGGGATAACCTGGGTCTCCTGTTTACCACTCCAAAGAAAACAAAAACAAATTCTGCGCGCTGCTTCCAGAATGCCTTTAGGTATTCAAGCCAAAGACATCCAGTAGAACGGAATGGCCTCCAGAACAACTTTTACCAGCACCAATCTACCAACACGAGATAACCAATTATGGCTCCAAATTTTTAGATGTTTTCCAACTTTTCAATCAGCCATTTCCAGCCTTGTTTTCGGTAGTCATTGGATTTTAAATTAAAACCTAAGTACTTTAAACCACCCTCAAAACTGCGAGTATTGAAAGGAAAAAAGTTCAGGACTGTCAACCTTTCCTCTACACTCAGTAGATGAGCGGTCAAAGTCGATTTCCCAAAATTAATCTCCATTCCAGTGGCTTTTGAGAAAACCTTCAGTGTATCAGAAAGAGTGTTTAATTCTCTAATTGATCCCAAATAGAAAATCAGTACATCATCAACAAACAACAAATGAGTCAGCTGTAAATCCTGAGTGATCTGAATTCCCCTGAAAGTACCGAATCTTTTGGCTTCCAAGATGGAACTCCTAAGACCTTTAGCCACCAAAAGGAAAAGAAGGGGGGATAAAGGGTACCCCTGACGCAACCCTCTCTTCGCATCAAAAAGGGGGATGCAATCCCATTAATCAAAATAACAAAAGACACAGTAGTAATGCAACTCATGATCCATCTAATGAAAGCTATATCAAAACCTAAGTGATTTAGAAGAAGCCGAATGTACATCCAACTTACCTTATCATAGGCTTTGGTTAGATCTATTTTCAGAATATCACCCTTAAGATTTTTTGTTTTCATACTATGAAGGCCCTCTTGAGCAGTACCAATGGCCTCGTGAATTTGGCACCCCTCCAAAAAAGCAAACTGTTCCATGGAAATGTGATTAGACAAGATCCTTTTCAACCTTCTGGCAATCACCTTGGCGACCACTTTGTATATACAATTGCAGAGAGGTATAGGTCTAAAGTTATTCAGAGAGACCATATTATCCACCTTGGGGATCAAGGTGATAAAAGTAGAATTGAAATTGGTCGGGATTCGACCAGAAATTCTCGAGTCCTCCACAAACTTAAGAAGGTCATCTCGCAAAATCTCAAAGAGTTCCAGAAAAAAACTCAATAGTCCAACCATCTGGCCCAGGACGTTTGTCCTTTTGGATGCTGTACAGTATCGCCTTTAGTTCACCTTCAGTAACATTTTCCATGAGAGCCAAGTTATCTTCTGCATCCACAAAAGCTGGAAAAAATTGAGCGGTACAGATCACTTCAGCTTTGTAAATATTCTTGAAATGTTCTACCCCTAAGGTAGCCATGCCCTCAAAGGTATCATGAACTAAGCCAAGGTCATCTTTAAGGCTCCAAATAGTATTGGCAGCCTTTCTACCCCGAGCATAGGCATGACAAAATTTAGTGTTGTCATCCCCACATTCGAGCCAGATCACTCTGCTCTTCAATCGCCAGGTTTCCTCCTTCTCCAAGAGTAGAGTGAACCGTCTACCTTCCAAACTGACCAAAATATCCCTTTCCATTTGATTCAACATCCCACCTCCATCCGAATTGTAGATCCTGTCAAGATCAATTTCAATCTGCTGCAGTTCTCTGTCTTCCCTCTTCCTTTTTTCCACCACCCAAACCTTTATAACCACCTTCAAACATCTGATATATTCTGCAAACTGAAAAGCCGTGGATATCCTATTTCCAGGGTCAAAAGGAATCCAATTTGAAGAAATCAAATTCACAAACCCCTCATCGCGTAACCAAGTCTTATTGAATTTCAGCGGGCTAGGAGGTTTCACTGGGTGATTCTAAAATTCCAAAAAAATAGGGAAGTGATCAGAGTGACCACCTTTCCAAACCCATTACCTGAAAAAATGATGATTTTCCACTAAAGTCTCTGTTACCAAAAACCTATCTAGACGCTTAGCAATTCTCCCCTCCCCACATCTGTTGTTCCTCCAGGTGGGAGCAAACTTATAGGGTTCAATATCCAACTAGTTTTTCTCCACAAACCTCCTATTGAAGAAGTTAGTCAAATCATCAGCACGGGCATGAGTCCCCCATACCTCAGCCTGCCCCAAAGTGAAATTCAGGTCCCCCCAATAATCATAACCTCTCCCCTCATGAGAGAGCAGTTAATTTTTTTTTCCCAAAAAGGGATCTAATTAAGATAAGGGCCATAAATGTTAATAACATCAAAAGTAACTACCAGTTCAAGGGCTCTAAAAGACATGCCCAAAACAGAATCCATACCCAAAAAATTCAAAGCCAAGACGTTCCTAGTATTCTAGCCAATAGCCAAACCACCAGAGCATCCTTTAGCATCCATGGTTTTAAAAGACCAACCACCAAACCAACTTTCCAACCTAGATTTTATACCCTCTCCTACCCCCAGAGTTTCTTGAAGCAGCAAAATATCAGGGCGATCAAGATCAATCACCCTTCGAAGCGCTAATCTTTTTTGGGGACCAGCAAGACCTCGATAGTTAAAGGACATGATCTTCATCTTCTACCCTTATTCTGGGCATGCACCGCTCTAAGTTCCCTTTCAATAGAGATTTGTTTGCCATCATGAACACCTTTTCTGGCTTTGGACTGAGCTTTGGATAGATGTGAGATGCAGCCCCTCCCCCTAGATGTCCCACCATTGTCTTTCCCTAATCCCCCAGGATTGTGTTTGGAGCATGAACGGAGGAAATATCCTGAGTCTGAGGATTCAATAGGAGAGGGTGAAGACTGAGGCTGTATGGGTTCCAACAATGTTTAAGTAGGGGGTTTCTCACCAAAAACAGTAGAGATGGGAGTCAGAAGTACATTAGGTTGTATAGTAAGAGACAATTTTTTGAGACCGTCCACCCAATCCAGACCTGATACATTCAAATTATTCATAAATAAATTAATAGATTGAGGAAGGGTATGAGAGGAGATACCAGGGTGCGGTGCCCTGAACAAAAAGGGATCTCCCACTTGTCAACCAACCTCCACCAACTGAAGACCCATAGCCAGAATTTCTCCAGGTTCACTGACAACCACGGTATCCATCGGCATACCCATCGATGAGGATGGAGAGGATTGTGGATCAGAGCATCCCTCCTCACCTCCTGAAAGAGAACTCCCACTGGTTTTCCAAAAACTGCCAGAAGAGCGAGCAACTAGAGAGCATTCCGTAGCAGGGTGTCCATAATCATTACACAGTTTGCACCTAAAGGGGATATTTTCATAGTCCAAAACCTGTTGGTGCGAGTACTGCCTCCATGTCAACCGAATAGCACCAGGAATACCATTTTTGATATTAATATTAATAAGAATGTGAGCCACCCTCTTCACCTTCATCAGTTTGTAAGATAAATCTGCTTCCATAAAAGTGCCAAGCAGATTCTCAATATGGGTAAAATGATCCTCAAACCAAAAGGGAAGGGGAAGACCTGGGAGACGTACCCAAATCGACAGTTGATCCACTCTTTCCTTGCTTGGATCGAATATGGGATGTCAGCGTTTCAAGAGAACTGGTGCCTGCTCGAAAAACCAGTTCCTGCTCAATACCCAGATGAGGTGATCCTCATTCACAAAGTTAAACACATACCATCCTCTCGCTAGGCCTTCCACCTCAGGAGACTCCCCAAACGCCGTCACCCAACAGTCCTGAGCCCAATTATGCACCAAGCGAATAGATACAGTCTTACCTAAAAAATGACCAACCACGGTAAGTCGGTTCATTCGTTCCATCCTATCCTAACTGATGTCCTCTCCTACTGCGTAGTTGATATCCAGGTTGAGTTTTAACCAATTTTTCTTTCTTTTATAGACCGCCTTCTTACCAGTTCTACCAACTTCCTTACCACTGGAATCAGAATTAAAGGATCCCCTCCCCACAACGCTCACACATCCCCTTTGTTCCTGATCACCAAGCGAGCAATCGACAAACCCTAAACCTTCTTCCTCCAATAAAATGCCTTCAACGCAAGGATGTTCCTGCCTTGAAATCTGTCGAAAACCTGCAATAGGTAGCTCCAGATTGTTCTTGTCTTCCACATTCAACAATACCGGCCTCCCACCAGTCACTGCCGAAAGTGTCCCCATCCATCCATCGGTACATCAATACCCAGAAAAAAGTCTTCATCCGGCAATTGAATCGGCTGAGGAGATGACAATAAGAAATCTGAGGGAGAAAACCCCTCCCCATCCGCTAAAGAGGGTTTTGCTTCAGAGAAACCCTCCGACCACGACTGCTATAAGGTAGGCACCCCTTGTGACAACATGCCACATGTATCATTCTAGAAAACCCCCTCATCTAGGTGTTCCTCGGAATAGTCAACCAGATCCTCCTCCACCATGGTGAAAGCAGGTAAAAAAAGAAGGTTTACCAGAAGAGTGAGAGATTTACCACCTGGTAAAAAAATAAACAGTAACTCCTGAGGTGAAAAACTTGTCAACAATCAACAACCATGCCCTTGTACGTCAGTTTTCACCACTCGCCACATCTGACCTCCTGTCAACCCCCAGAGGACCTACGCAAGCACACCATGCCTGTCTACAGGCTGAAACCCTAGGCCAAGCGAAAACCCCTCAGCCAGTTAGCCTAGTTAACACTGAATTAGACACTTGAGTTTGGATTTTGAACTCTGATAATGATTTAGACAAGGTCAATTAACCATTCGGTTAAGTAGATTCAAACCAATTCGAATTTCCTCACATGGATTAAAATTGCATGACGCTATTTAGCTATTGTACTTCGTTGTAATTAATTATCTAATTACTTTTGATTAATGAAAGCATTCACATTTGCAATCCATTTTTTCACTGCTTCATTATTCGATTTCTAAGTAAAATTGTATGATCTATCTTGTGAGTTATGTGTTGGTCCACATATTTATGTGCTCAATTTCATATGGTATCAGAGCATTGGCAGGGCAAGGCACTTCTCTTACTACAGATTCATACTTGGATCAAAAAAAAAATTGAGCAAAAATGCTCCTTCCAGTACTACACCAGAAGCAGAGAATTTACCACTTAATATCCGAAGTAAAGGAATTGTTGATCAAGCTTGCTTGATCAACTATGCTGGGTGTGAAGAAAATTCCAAAAGTGCAGTCTGTCGACCTTACTTTTTCTATTTGATTGTGTGATTTACAGGTTTATCAATCTCCTTCACTGCATTCGCTACAAGCAACTCATTCTCCTTCATTGCATTCTCTACAACAACTTAGTCTCCTTCACTGCATTCGAAATGGCCCCTCAAATGGAGCTTCTCATTCCTTTTGACTACCACCAGTGGAAGGAGGACATGGAGATGCAACTTCACTCCAAAATACTCTTCAGACTCACAATGGAGATAGAGGCAGATCCAATTCATTATGTTGACAAAGAAAAGTATTGAAATAGGCTTGATGAAGCATATGGATGCTTCTGCCTCTCAATATCTTGAGATCTTCTCTTCTACATCAATGGATTGAAGACTCCCAAGGAGGTTTGGGATAAGTTTGCTTCCTTGTTCGATAAGCAGGATGACCTGAGGATCTATCAGCTAGAGAATGAGTTGATTTCTCTTCATCCATCCAACTTCGAAACACTGAATGATTTATTCACCAAATTCAAGCACCTGGAGTTCTAGTTGAAGTTGTGCAAGGTTGAGGAGGATGATCAACTCATCCTTGCCATTCTCTCAAAACTTGGTGTAGACTACTCCGTCTTTGTATCAACCTTTCATTCAATGAAGCTCACTACTCCAAATTGGAGGATGCCTACTCTTAATGCCTTCATTGAATCTCTCACCCAGGAGCATGACAAGTTGATCCAAATGGGGATCATTAGATCTTCCAAAGATCAAGCACTGGTTGCTAGAGGACCTAAGGTAGCGAATGATAAAGGGAAGCAAAATGATGAATCTCTTGTGGAGAAAGAGCAATCAAATGAGCCTTCAGGTTCAAAGAGAAGCAAGAATAATGGCAAATGAAAGACCCTTTGTTCTTATTGTGGAAGGGGCTTTCATCCAGAAAGCTCCTATATGAGAAGAACAATTGATGAAATGGCTCTTGTTCTGAAGAAACATAACATTACTGTACCTGCTAGCACAAGGAAGGCTGACCATAGAGAAGAAACTGAAGAACATGAAGAGACATGCCATGCACTAAAGGCTAGTTGTTCAATATCACATGCCTTCCTCATTGATTATGGAGCTTCCAATCATATGGTTGCATCCATAGAATCATTCTGTTCCTTGCAGTATTTTGATGGTTCTGGTATTTAGATGGGTAATAACAGTCAAATTCAACCCAAAGGGAAGGGTTCTATCAAGCTTGAACATGGAAAGTTCAAACATTTGCTTTATGTGCCCTCCTTAGCTGCAAATATGTTATCTGTATACCAGATGACTCATACTGGCTCTCCCAAGTGAGTGATATTTGGTCATGACTCAGTGGAGATCACAGATATATCTATTGGGAACATCATAGAGAAGGGTGTTTCAAATCATGCCTCCAAGGCATATGAGTTCTCACACTTCATGCCATTTTCAGAACCAATGCACTCTCAGCTTCCACTTGAAAGGGAAGGTAGAAACATTCCATCTACTTCTTTTGTAGTTTCCACTAGTATTGCAGAACCAACTGTATCGGTTTATGAGATTGAGATTTTCAGAGAGATGCAACAAACTCCCTATGAGATGCTACATGGCAAGGTTTGATCAGTTGCACTACGTTCAGAATAATAGAGTGGATCATACACCTCTTCATCCAGAAAGAGGTAAAGGTTACATTCCTCCTTCCTTCCATCATCATTTTGGGGGAAGATGGAGAAGTCTACATGCTAGGCCCCAGGATACATGTGCACAAAACATCATGCATGTTNGGGGGGGGGGGGGGGGGTTTCCCATGTGGTTTTTTCCCCAACTCCATGTATTGAGCATTTAATTTACTTGTTGTAATGGGTGACCTATGGTCTTAGTTACCCGTGCCCACAGATTTTCCAAGTTAGCATTCAGGGGGGGTGTTAGGATTATAATCCTCCCTTGTCCATTTTGGTCAATTATGTCTAAATTAGGAGTCCTTTCAGTCTATATTTAGTTACTAGCACCATTGGGTCCACTTGGCCTAATTGGGGCACATGTACTAGTTACTAAAGTGTGGGGAACACTAATTAAGTCCAACTGCCACTGATTGCACTTGCACACATAAGTTTAGGAGCCTCCTAGATCAATCCCTACAAATTAGGAGCCACTAGGAGTGTCGATACCAACCTCCATTAGTTGAGTTCAATTGGTGACTAGTCAAGCTTAGTTAGGAGTCAGTTACATTCAGTTCTAGTCTGTTACATTTAGTTCTACTCAGTTAGCGCTAGGTATGCATGGCTGCATGCAGGTGAGGCGCATTTACTCACCTACCTCAATCAGTTAGATTGGTTAACATTGAATTAGACACTTGGGTTTGGATTTTGAACTCCGATAATGATTTAGACAAGGTCAGTTAACCATTCAATCAAGTATAGTCAGACCAATTCGAATTTGCTCACATGGATTTGAATTGCATGAGGCTATTTAGCCATTTTACTTCATTGTAATTAATTATCTAATTACTTTTTATTAATGAAAGCATTCATAGTTGCAAGCCATTTTTGCACTTTTTTATTCTTCAATTTTTGAGTAAAATTGTATGATCTATCTTGTGAGTTGTGTGTTGGTCCACAGATCTATGTGCTCAATTTCATACTCATGCTTGATTTTACTGCTCTTTGCTCTATTCTCTAAGGTTCCGTGCATGTTCACAACTAGCTTTTGGATAGTAGAGGTTGGGGTAAATCGGGGATTTACACGGTAAAAGAAGGCTACCGAATAATATCCAATCTTGAAGACATCAGCAGTGCAGACAACAAGTGGAACAAAGTCTAGTGCAATGATGGTCTTCCAAAGATTAATGTATTTTTCTATATTTTAGCACACCGTAAAAATCTGTCTGCTGAGAATTTGAAAAAAAGAGGGATTCAAGGGCCTTTGCACTGTGTTCTATGTAAAGAGGAAGAAGAGACCATTGACCATCTATTTCTGGAATGTAAGTTTTCCATAGAAGTTTGTTCTCTGGCTATACATGAGTTGCATATAAATTTGATTCTTCCAACCAATTGGACTGATCTCTTTGCCTGCTGGAAAGACTATTACCATGGTTCTCTTCTTCAAAAGTCAGATCTCACAAGAGCCTGGGTTTCCCTTCCTAAATACCTCTACTGGAAGATTTGGGTAACCAGAAACAAAGAACTGTTTGAAGGGGTTGTCTCTTGCCCAAGGAAAGTAATGCTTGCTGCAAAATCATTGTGGGTGGAAGCATTAGTTACGAGGGGGATGAAGCATATCATTAACGAGCCTCTGAATACTGAGGAAAGAGTGTGGGAAAAGGATTTTCTTCAACCTGTTACCAATAGTTGGCATACGACAACCAATAGACCCAAGTGTTTATATTGGTAGCTGAGGATGAGCGAAGAAGGATTTGTTAATTGGAGACTAAACCTGGGCTGTAACTCCCTTCTATTTGATGGGGTCTCTAAAGGAAATCTAGGGCTAACTAGGGCAGGTGGAGTTATTTTTTATCCTGGAGGGGACAAGAAGAAGGGCTATGTCTAAGGCTTGGGCAAGAAATCCAACAATGGGGTTGAGTGGCTTGCTCTAATCAAAGGGCTGGAGATTGCAAACAATTGTAGAATGGAGTAGATATCAGTCTATGATGATTCACTCATGGTTATAAAGGAAGCAAGATTATTGTATAAGAAGATCAAGAGCCCGATAATCAAAATGCATCACACCCTTATCTTTCTAGGAAGGGAGTTCAAATCTATAAAATTCTTTCATATCCTGAGAACAAACAATAAGCAGGCTGATATAATGGCTAACAGAGGAGTTTTATTAGATTATGGAGAGCTTGTATGTAATGAAGAAAGCAAAGGAATAAGTTGGATCCCCTAAATTGGATTTTATCAACATATAGGAACATTCATAATATAAATTAGCAGGTATGCATTACACTTTAAACGCAAGGCTTTCTCAGACAGAAATTCTAATGACTGTGCAGGTAATTGGTTCTTTCATCACCGAATCTCTGCTGCTGGAAATATCTAAGTGTTATAATAGCAACGCTGCCGCTCTTGCAAAATGGTCTCCACAACCATCCATCTCCAATTCAAATAACCTAATCTCCAATTCAAAAAACTCTGCCGTAAACTGGTCTCCATAGCCACTCATATCCAATTCAAGAACCGGTTCTTGTATTTTTGTCACCACCGGCTCTCTGCTGTAGGTAGTAGCTAAGTGCTGCAATAGCAACTCTGATGGTTGGTTCCACAACCACTCAGGCGTAGAGGAAGGAACTGGTTCTCCACTTCAAAAATGATAAACATCTCATCAACATGCAAGAAGGACAACTGCAGTTGGATGGATCGCTACCTGGATGGTGAAAAAATTGACACCATGAGTCATGACAATTTGATGATTGGTTATGAATTTCACAAAGTGTCAAAGGCAGGCCACGTAATGGGTGGTCAATATTGTAATCGATGGTTAATTTTGAGGTTGAAGGGGAAGGAGAAGGAGAAATGGATTGTGGGTGGAGAATGGAGCTGCCCAGGTGCTGACAACTATTTAAAATCCATTTTTTTCAATACCTAGCAGGTGGCAAGAGAATGTGAAATTAGCAATGGGTATATTGGGCATCTTGGCATCATGGATATCGAGATTCATCAGGAAGTAAGTTGGTACTTGGAAATGGTTTTTGGGCAGCAACATGATGTGTTTCAATAGGAATGCAACTTATAAGTATGAGTAGATACCGACATAAGCTCACTCAATTTTAATCTCTCTTATAAGCTTTTATAATGTATTGTTTTTGTTTACTACCTCTTGGTCAATTTGTAAGAAGGTATAGCTTCCATAGAGTAGGGTTCTTTCAGGATAGCTACAAACATGAGAAAGATGAGCAAGGAGTTTTGGATGCTGCCATTATGTGGGAGTAATCTACTTTCTGTGTGTTGTAACCTCATTTCATCCTTTTTTAAAACAAAATTTCTCAACCGTTTCTGTCAAAAAAAAAATCCATATTCAAACTTGTATCATACTTACCTTTCGAATACTATCTTCACAAAAAGGATATAAGTATCAAAACAGATAATACCATAGCTTCATAGAAAGGGAAATAATATATGCATAATGTCAAGATGTGAAGTAACACAATTATGAGATAGGGCCAATTTGTTACCTTCCAAGGACCAGTGATAGACTGAAGTCAGAATAACAAGTCCCAACATCTTTGGTGTTATCCACTTCCAAAAGACAACCTACATATGACATTCATCAAACATGAAATGACACAAATTTTCCAAATTTCCCAATTCGTAGTTAATGACTTGATAGGCCATACTTAATCCAAAAATTCACTTAGAAATAAAGAAACTAGTTTCACATGTCCATGCATTTGATAAGACTTCATCTTCACCTTCATCTCAATATTAAAAATTTGCAAGTAATCTTGAGTATTGCCAGGTACTTGAGCTACCGGAATTCAATAATATTTGAAGTGTCAGATAAGCTTACAAGTTTCAACTCATGACTAAGTGTTAAATAAAAAGATCCCCCAAATTTGTAATTTTATGTACATTTTCCACTGCTCTAAAAGTCGTCATTTTACCAGACCCCATCCAATCCATAGCCACAACATCTGGTCCATCCATGGCAAGGAGCATTCTCTTGCGTTGAATGGGTGTCAATTTTTGATAACCCTTCTAGTTAACACCTTGGAAAATTGGGGGACTTAATCCCAGGGATTTGAACCATCATGATATTGATTTTTTCTTCTAACTTATTGTGGAACATAAGCTGTGTGCCAGATCTCACATTGAGGCTTTTCACCTTCTCTAAATCCATGGCCCCATAACTAGTATTGGGATTCAATCAGTGGCATCGAGCTCTCTATGTAGTAGAGTCATCGAACCCAACTCCTCCATTGATCGAGCCATGATAAGGGTTTTACGACTCGTATCATTCCCTCGCGTGGTCTTATTGCTTTGGAATCAATGAGTTTCCAAATGTTTTGTTTGGTACTCGACCATGCTGTGTAATGATTTTTTACTTATTTTTTATTTACAACATATATATATATATATATATATATATATATATAATTAAACGATGTATAGATTGTGTTACTCAACAGGCAGGTGTTGTCGGAGGTAGGGACATGTGAACTTGATTGATATTATACATGGTTAAAAAATTATGGCTATGGGCTATGTCGATGGGTAATGATGATGCTAGTCGACACATCATGATCAATTTGGTGTCTCTCTAGGAAGTCGTAAAGATTAGTAACACTAAATTAGTGTTAATTGTCAAGTTGTGACACATTAGGGGGTCCACAGTTTAAATAATTTTTAACACTGTAGATGGATTCAGAGACCCCTTTCTAGGTCTCTAAATCCATCTGCAATGTTAAAATTTAGTAAATTGTAACATTGCATATGGATTTAGAGATGCAAGCGATCATGTAAATAGTGTCACTAGACGACAATGATACAAAATTGTAATTCATTGTCAAAATTACAATTTTTTACCATTGCCATAGACTTACATAATTTACATGATCACTCGTGTCTCTGAATCTATCTACAATGTTATAATTTACTAGGTTTTAACATTGTACAGGGATTCAGAGACCCCCTAGAATGGGAATTCATCTACAGTGTTAAAATTTAGTAAATTTGTACAAATTCATTGTCAAAATTCTAATTTTCCATTGTTAGAGTGACACAACTAAAAAAAGACCAAATAAACGACCAATTCATATTCTTAATGTTATTGTAATGTGGTAATTTTTAGTTTAGTTACTTGTTATTTGGTCATATATTTTATCCCATGACCAACTTGGTCTTTTATCTTGGTCAGTTTTAGTTTGCTGCCTTAAAATTGCTCAAATTTGGTCGTTTATCACTTCAAAAAACTTTGGTGATCAATTTTTTTGGTCGCCTGGTCAATTATCGCTAATTTATATATCATGTTTTTCTTTTAGGTTTAATATTATATTGTTATTTGGCTCTATGGACACCAATTGAAAATTTCCAATCACAAATTGCTGAGGAAATTGAAAACTTTACCTGTTGAAAATAAGCTACTTTTGTCTAGAACACCCCTACAACATAATGTGGCGAAAATTTGGTCCTTGCTAAATTTTATTTTGCCTCGAATATTCACATCACTTGAAGAGTTTGGATCTTGGTAAATATAGATAAATAGGCCTCTGCTTCAACCTTTCCTGGTAAATAGATAAATTGCTGGCATGAAATGGTTCTTCCTTCGCATCCGATGATTTACGCTATCTTTGGTTTGCCACATACTTTTACCCATGCTTGGATGCTTGCCCTACAATTTGCTTCCATTTTCTAACGAAACCTATCCTATCATTTTTTAGCATTGTGTTTTTATTCACTTAATACATGATTGTTGTGCAAAATTGATTTGTTTGTAGTGAATCATACCATGATATAAAATGAGTAGTTTTTTTAAAGTATCCATTTTTATGGCTGACTGATTGTAAATTTTAGCATGAACTATATCTCTTGACTAAAATTTTAAATTGTTTGGAGATGGACATTCTTGTGATTCTTTCAACTTTAGTACAATTTTTTGTTTGAAGAAATATGATTAGTATACCATTTCTTAATATTCTAATTGTTCCATTGCAGTGCCTGTCGAGAAGATGCAAATGAGGCAGTAATTATCCTCCTCCCTTCATACATAATTGTTTTTACTCTTGATTTCTCGGGTTCAAGCTTGTTAGACGGTGATTATATGAGCCTTGGATGTCATTAGGTAAATGGGTTATTTTGTTATTTTCATTTCAAGAGTCAATATTTTGATCAATTCTCTACATTTTAGGATGCATCTATATCTATGGGAACACTTGACATTGGTTGTCCAATGCATAGAAATATAACCTTAAAGCAGTTGTTTCCTATTTGTGAAGTACACAAATTGTTTCTTGCATTATACTTTAGGGAATATCAATGGAAGTTGTGACAAGGTATTTGCTATTTGTATCAAGTAGTATTTTGATCCCATGTATTGAAATAGACACAATTAAGCCAACTGCTAGTAACAACCAATTGTATGATTGTTTACTCCTTACTACATGAAAACTTTATTGACTCTATTGTGTTAGTAAAGGCAATGTTTGCCCAAGAAGTTTAGAAGTTGCAAATTCTTATATCATTGATGTAAAATTATATAATGTATTATATTTAAGGGTTCTATCTAAATGGAAGAGCACCTTCCTTATAGGTAAGAGGTTGGTGGTTCGATTAGTCCATGCCCTATATATATAAAATGACTACAAACGACCAAAAAGAGATAAATGACCACGACAAAAATGAGAGATAAGTGACAAAAAATGACCAAAATTCACATATAAATGACCAAATGGTGACCACTTGTAGCAAATTAGTGGTCATTTATCACACAACCAAAAATGTGGTCGTATTTAGCTTGGTTGTTTATGGCTTATCTTGTGCTCATATATTTGGCCGTTAATTTAGTTGTATATTTGGTCATTAATTGTGACAATCAATGACCAAATATATGACCACAAGATAATATATAAATGACCAAGCTACATACGACTACATATTTGGTGGCGTGATAAATGACCGCTAATTTGCTAGTAATAGTCTCCAACTTAAAACTGGTCATTTATATGCTGATTTTGGCCTTTTTTTCGGTCATTTATCTCTCATTTGGTACTAGTGACTTGTAATCCAACATCGACAAGCGATCATGAATACATCATTGTGGCAGTAGACTAATTTACTAAGTGGGTTGAAGCCATGGCTAAATTTAAGTGCGATGGTGAAACTGCAACACATTTCATTTTTAATCAAATCACAACTCATTTCAGTATACCCAAAGAGATTTCCATGGATATGGTAGTCACTTTTCAAATAAAATGATGATGAAGCTGGCTAAGAAACTTTGTTTTAGGACATGTTTTTCCTCACATTTATATCCTCAAGATAATGGTCAAGTAGAGGTATCTAACAAGTCCTTGAAGACCATGCTACAAAGAACTGTGAGTAGGAATACGAATAATTGGCATATAATGTTGTATCCATCTCTGTGGGCATATCGAACCTTCTTCAAAACTGTGATATGATTCACTCCTTTACAACTTGCACATTAAAAGAATATATGCTACCCATCAAACGTGAAATCCCATATTTGAAGGTAGTTATAGATCTCTTACTAGATACTACAGAGTTAAAGGATTTCCTAGTATACTTGGAATAGTTACATGAGCATAGAAGGGATGCATATACTGCTAATGAATCACACAAGAAACACGTGAAGGCTCAATATGATAAATATGTCCATCCACATATCTTTTATAAAGGAGACATGGTGCTCTTCTATGACCAATAGCATGCCGACTAGGGCGTGGTAAATTCAAGTCAATGTGCCTTGGTCCTTACATCATCAAATGAGTATTAATTAAGGGAGCTTATGATTTAGAATAATTTGAGGGGAACATTCTAGGGCCTAGAAACGAGCTCTATCTGAAGAGGTATTATGCCTATATATCTAGGTATGGGAAGAACCCATTTGTACTTGTTATATTATAGGCATCTTAGTTTGCTTTCTATTTTTATGTTTTAACAGTCATTGGTTGTTGCTCATCGTGCTTTGTGCTCCATTAACATATATCATTAGATGCATCTATGTTTGTGGGATATGTGGATGGAGATTGCTGCCACACTCGAAACATTGCTTTCACAACTTGTTTGATCTATGACCCCTTAGGACAATTGGTGAGTTCAGGTGGAGTGTCTCTCGGTCTAGCTACTAATAATATCATTGAATATAGTGTCATGATTGAGCTAATGTTGGGATACATTTAGCTTGGAATCCAACATTTAACTATCCACTTAGATTCACATTTGGTGGTGTCACAGTTGAAGGGTATGTACCGTGTTCGGTGTCCTACTTTATTGAAAAAATTATGAGGGTGCATTTACTTGAGCGTCATTTTGAATTTATCACATACAATCATGTGGCAAGAAGGTTAAATTTCGATTATGATATATTATCCAAGTATGTATTTGATTAAAATTTGTTCCATAATTAAATGCAAGCACAAATAAAAAGCATAAAGAGTGTGTATATATTGTAAATATGGCAAAGTCACTTTCATTAATATAAAGTAGGTCCATAATAAAAAAAATAGTGTGAGTCATAGTGCAAAAGTGGGGTCATAACCCTTAATGTCATAGTACAAAAATGGGCACATGGCCGTCCATGATATAGATACATACGGTAGGTCCAAAATATAAAAAAAACATAGGACTATAGTCACTCTAAAGGCAATGTCGACCCTCTATAGAATAGAACCCATGTGGCCACCTACTGTAGCAATTTGATCCAAGTATTAGGTACTCCTACTACTTGTCTCTGCATCACTTATGGAATATTCTCAATATTGGTAGCTGAAACACCACATGTAAGACTGCTGAGGTTTTCCTCCATAGAAACTAATGTAGCCTCTAGTCTCTCCTCTATTCGTGGCTCACATCATCCCAAATGTGGTCGTCCAACAAGATTCTCTGGTCCAATATCTACATTATGGTCAAAATTTGTCATTAGGAATCATGCACCAAAACATTTCTTTTTATATATTTCAAAAATAAAAAAATTAAATATACAAAAAAGATAACTTACCAATCCTATTCCAGGCCATGTCAGGAGGGAGGACAAGATCAGGATCCACTCTTAAATCTAATCTCCCATATGGGAAATCCTTTATGTATTGGAGTTCTCTACTCCACCACGTGAGGTACTCAGAATCAAAAGGAATAATGATGGATCCTCCTCCTAACTGATGCATGAGATCAATTCATCTTGTCCTCTGGGGCTATCGGGGGTTAACAGGTTGTAGGGAAACTCGTGGGATAATGATTGAGATCCTATCGAAGAAAAATGACATTATTATGCTCCCATATCCAAAGTTGTTGGTCTTCCTTACCCTATAGTCAGTGGGTTGGCTTTTCATCACAACTAACAATCCACTGCACCAAGCAAAACAAGTAGATTGAAGACACTCAACCCGGTTATACATAAACACCCGTGAGGATATATGAAGTGCTACAGACCCTGCCACCCTGGTGATAGTAGTTAGGATGATTTTTAATGGGAGACTAGTGATACTAGAGATGAGCACCTATGAACCCGACTTTTGTGTGCTTAAAACACAAAAGGTGTTCACATATTCTTGCACATTGAGAACATTGACTCCTTGATCAATACCTTTCAAGTTCATAGGGGGGCCTCTACATGATAAGATAGTAAGTAAGTAAATATCATCAATAATGATATCTAACACTTACCCCTTGATAACAAAGACTCCCGATCTAGATCCTAGCAGTGTATCATGTTTGCAACTAGCCGTTTTGGGCCCTCATGTAGGAAAATTGGAAAATTTTGAGTCAATCGCATCTACAAAAAGAATTTAAAGTCAATGGGACTCACATATATACTTGGTTAAGGTACTCATGTCAATGGAACTCCATACCACCATTTTTTTATGCCTTAGGATCCCAATACATGGGGTTCAAACATTAACCTTTTATTCACAAAAAGCCATAATTTACCATGTTAGAGATTACCAACACATGGGTTCCTTAGTTAGATCCCTAACGTCTTCTAGCATCCATGCTGAAAGTTTATGTTAGGATCGACATACCCTATGTAGTCTCACCATGTCATCGAAAAGAAGCCTCATGACCCCATCTAAACTCTTATTCTATCCATCACCCATGGGACTCTTGAACTCTTGAATTTTGTGATATTGCATTTGCATGCAGCTACCTACGTTGTTAGTCCTAATTCCCACTGCAGTTTTCTATTATCCGCTTACCATCAATGTATTCTCCTAAGACAAATAGTTTTTTTCCATCTATTGCAATCACATTTTGCTACCATTACTGAAGAAGACATGCTTCAAGAGCATCCTCTCCCTTGTCAATAGATCTCATTATCAATTATTGCTTAAGGGGGGGGGGGGTCTCTTATGTGTGCTATTTACATCTAGGGCATGTGGGGGACATACCCAGTGGTCCATTCAGCAAAAAAATTCCCTTTCCCTTTCCAAAATCAAACCATTCCCTGAAATTTCCTCCTACTGGATGATGGGGGATTTCTTAGTGCCTCCCTTCCAATGGGCCTCTTCCCATTGACTTCAACTCATCTTTCTCTATAAACAAGGTCTAGACTTATGGAAGTATGTTGGGGCTTGCAATAATTAATGGCAAGTTCCCTCACTATTGGGTCATGGGAATACATCAATGTCTCATACTCGTTAGATTCTACAAGTGTTTGACTCCAAGAGATTTATTCACACTTGGTAGAATGCACTAGGTACATTGGTTCCCATTATCCTAATCGACGAGTTACCTCATGTTTGTTAATGGTATACATCAACAACTGATAACCAAATGATATCCTCCATGTTTGAATTTAAATTATCTATTCACATGAATGATTCATACCTCTATGTAGTTTGTATGGAAGACATTGGTTCAATAGTAACACACTCACATTTTATTATTCCCCAAGTTGCACAAGACTGTACCATACCTCATATGACAATGGTAACATTGGGAGAATAATTACTCAACTCAGTTACATATTGTTCTCCAGATGCATGATGAACATCCACTGGTTACTTATTCGTGGATATGACCTCCAAAGAAATTTTTAGGGGAAAAATTTAGCCCATGGGATATTTTTTGTTACCTTTTTTTTTCCAAAAAATGTTTCACAGATTTACAATTTTTTCTAATTGATTGGCCCAAATTCCATGGGGTAAAAAACATTTACTCTAAAAACTGTCAAAATTGTCCAGAAACTTATAAAACCCTTAGAAACTTGAATCTTTTTAGAAAAATATCACCCAACATTTATGGTCGGAAATTTAATATTTAGCAAGATTCTCCAATGTTTCCACAATTTAAGAAAATTAGGGATCCTTCAAATTTTCCCTAATAACCTTTGGATTGACATATATCCACTCTGTATCTATTTTTGGCTATGTTCTCTTGATTGGCATGGATCCACTATGTATGATTTTCGTTGCCATGACTCACTCATATATATATCACATGGATCCACTAGTTATTCTTTCATGGACATGATCATTACATCATTCATATATGTCATGGATCCACAATGTATTCTTTTCGGTGGCCATGTTCTATCATCTTTAGCATGGACACATCCATCTTAAGAAAAAGATTGTTTGACACCTATTTTTTGTTTCATGTGCTTTGGTGGACTTGGGATTCTAGGAATCATGACCATGTTCCTCCATGTACTTCTCCACACATGAATATAATGTATTTCGTCCATCATGTTCCTTGATGACATCACACATTAGGGGGAATCTGTTATAGATCAAATCAACACTTCTTCGCCTGTGATGACAATTCAAAATATGACACTAAAAAAGTGTCATGGTACGTTCATGAAAAAGGAAATCTATGGATGGAATAGGTTATTATTTAACCTTTTTGATGGCCCTAATCACTTATTAGTGAAACTCTAGTTATATTCCACTCATTATAAAAAGCTGTAAACACAAATAAAGGAAATTTGGTGTTTTGTTGGACCATTTGGTGCGAATTCACACCTTTCCACTACATTGGATGTGAACCAGCCACATCTTGATGAGCCACAAGGTGTGAATGCAACAAAAATGGAAATTCACACCTTGCACATTGACAAGAAGCGAACCATTCACACATTGCCTATGGACTAAGAGCGAATGCCCTAAAATTTCATTATATATATATAGATATATATATTTGAAATTTGGGGAGTTAAGTTAGTTTCATAAACGAATTTGCTTAGTTGCAACCCCCAGAGAGGAATCACTCATTGGCATATCCATCTCTCCCTTCCATCAATGATCCCTGTTACGGAGTCATCATCCCTTACATCTTGGAATTACTGCCCTCAAAGTAAGTTCCTTTTCCATGCATGTTTGTGGATTGGAGAGGAGTTGTTGGTGTGCATGAGTAGGAAAGAATCAGAGTCTTCAAGTTTGTCAAGGTGTTGAAGCAACAATAGGTATTTCTTGTATTCCATTTCACTATTTCAGTATAGTTTGACATCTTTCCCTTCACCAAAACATTTGTCAATTTAGTAATTGATGTTTGGTATTTTTGAAATTGTTTAGTGATCTTATTTACTTTGCATATTTCAATTCAATAATTCATGTTGTTGTTGTTGTTGTCAAATTGTTTTTAGGAAGGCATTCTCTATTTGTGTTGCAGGTGAAACCATTTTGCAATTTGGAGTAGATCGTGGAAAAGAGACAAATGGAGTGGCTAGGATCAACCTTCATAAACAATGTGCATAAATATCTCTTCCTTTATCTTTTTAGATTAAATGTACTTGCTTGTACATGGCCTTGTACGTGATAGTGAGTCTATTTTTGCTATTGACATAGTCTTTTGTGTCAATATTGTCTTTCTTAGTATGTTGGTGATCTCGTCATAGTCTTAGTCATAATTAATGACCAAATATATGACCAAATTAACAACCAAACATATGACCATAAGATAAGCTATAAATGACCAAGCTAAATATGACCGCATTTTTGCTGATGTGATAAAATTCCGCTAGTTTGCCACCAGTGGTCTCCAACTCAAAAGTGGTCATTTATATGTGGATTGTAGTCGTTTTTTTGGTCACTTATCTCTCATTTTGTACTAGTGAATTAGGGAACAGAGGAATCGAACCACCAACCTCCTGTTTGTAATGCATGCACTCTTCCATTGAGATAACACCCTTAAATATAATATATTATATAATTTTACATCAATGATCTAAGATTTTTCAACTTCTAAACTTCTTGGGAAAACAATAAAACACAATAAAAAACTTAATTTTAATTACCCCCATGAAGAACCTGGATTACAGGATAGAGGATTGTGGCACTGGTACAAAATGATAAATTAGTGATTACAAAAATGACTAAAATAAGAAGTCTAATTGAAGATGGGTTTTTGTGTGCAATATATGAATAAAATTTAGGGTCTGCAATGTTCTTCCAAAGCTACAATGCCTATACTACACTATCTCTTACCATTTCACCTGCAATAACATTCTACACTAAGTCATGCATATTTGTCACCACTGAAATGTTTTATAAAAAATAAGAAAAACTTTGAAACTTTTAATATGTTTCAAGATGCATCCCACCTTATCAAATCGACATGCTTCAATTATGAGAATGATTATAGATTTGCATGTTGATAAAGAGTTGTTAAAATGATTGGCCATCTGAATCAAAGTATTAGATGCAACCTGTCTAGTAGATCAATCATTACTATGTTGAGATACATGGATGCAAGGTATTAATATTGATAAGAACTATTGTGAAATAGAACCAACCTACAAAGAAAAAAGTAATTTATCTCATGAAAACATTCAATTAGAAGACAAATCGTAAATTCATGGGCAACTACAAGCCCTGCTCTCAATGGATGACATAAGTGTTGCATGCATACCCATTTTTGGAAACACAAAAAATAAATTTGATCTCACATGCTCAATAAAGATATCCAAAGAACCCGAGAAAGGCTTGTAATGGCAGAAAGCAAAGATGTGTTGGATTTTATGTCTCTTTTACAAGGATGCCGACCTAGGTTCAGTCCCTTCTACTCAGCGCAACAAAGCCCAAGATATCGGCTCGACAGAGCATAGCTCAGTTGGTAGTACCTCGATGCAGATGTCATCTCACCCGAGATATCTCTCTTTGAATGGGTAATTCTCATAACCATGTTTTCGTAGTTGGGTTGGAGGATGTCTAGTACCTTGGCTCTGCACTAAGGCTCTCAACGAAGTCCAGGGGTGGATTACTTGTGTTCACTGTGCTTCAACAGCTAGGATGCGCCCCAACTTCTCTTATGCAACTTATTAAATAAACAACAAACATGCATCATAATCATATCCAGTTAATACAATGCGACCATCATACATTTATTCATTTGTAAGAAAACCTACAGCCATTCCTTCGATGCAACATTTACACATGTATATCAGATAGATTCGACATTCACACATATACACAGAATATAACGTGGAAACTCATTCGGGAAAAAACCACAAGGTGCTCTTCATCTGGCATGAGGAAATAGATGCACCTTTCGTCTACGCACTAAGCTGCAGACTTTGCTTAAGATCTTCTTCTCTACATTTACAAACTCTTCCTCCATCTCATGCTCTTCTATATTCTCTCTATTGTCTTCCTACTTAATCTAGTAGTGATCCGCACACATCCTGGATCGAATTGATCTTTCGTACTCTTCTGTGCACTTAGCTGCAGATCCTTTACTCTAATGCACTTAGTAATAGAGAGCCACCAACCAGGAGCTCATGCTTTTCAGCCAATGAGAGTCTAACAATTTAGAGCTAACTATAAAGACTGACTGTAAGGAGAATGTATAGCCCACATACAGCTTGGGTTAAGTTCTTTTATAGCCCCATTACAGACTCCATACAGACTTAATACAGACTCAATACAGACTCAATACCGACTCAATACAGACTCATTTCTGTCTCTTTCTCAACCGACTTTCTATATCCAGCCAACATGTTTTTTTTCTTATTCTAGCAACAACTAACAGGTGGCACTAACGACCTAAATTACATAAATGCCTTCACGTGTGTGGTTTCCGTCGACTTAAGCTAAGCTCGTACCCATGATCGTTAAGGCCTGTCAGTTTCTCAACATGATGTCTTACTATCATTTTCTAGCCATTATGCTACTTACACGCTTTCTGTTGCTAATATTCTGTCGTACCTTCCTGTGTCGCACTCCATCCTTCTGTCGCAGATTCCTTATTTAGGGAAATTCCTCTTTCGACACCTCTTCCTCCTCTTCTTCCTCTCTTTCACTTCCTATGTCACATCGTCCTTTCTCTTCTTGCCTTTGTGTTGCTTTCTCAGTCATAGCTCCTTCTTCTCCTCATTTAGCTCTTCTCCATACTTAGGCAGAATTCTCCATGCATTCTGTCTTACTGTCCCTAGGCCCAAAAAACCCCCAACACTCACATGTGGCTCATCCCAAGCCACTCGAAGCTATTCCTCCATGGTTTGACTTGTGTTGATTTTGTTATGAAAAACTTCCATGATTTTTCACCACTCTCTTTGCTTATGTGCACACTTCTTCCTCTATTTTCTGCATTTGACCAGGTCAGAATTGAAATGTTTCAGCATGACTTTCTCCACTGATGCCACTACATCATGCACCTTCTAATGGTTATGCTAAATGATGCTTGCAACTGTTTCTGCTTCGTCCTGCAACTCTTCGACTTTTTCCTCACATTATTGCTATTGTGTGTGTGGCATAGTGATTTGCTGTTGCAGTGTTATCATCTCCGTCGCTGTATCTATTTTCTATGCTAAGGGTACCTGCTTCATATCATTCCTTATCTGCATGATGTTTTCTTCAAATGTAGTCAACTCATTTGCAATATTCTATGATTTCTCATCATCCATTAGTGCTTCCCAAGTCAAAGAGACTTGGTCGACAACCTTATCACATATTTCTTCTGCTTCTTCTATTCTCTTCACAACTTCAGTTGTTGCATCTCTTCTGCTGTCCAACACCTCTGGAGGTGTGTTGGGTCTTATTTGTTCCTCCAGCTTTGTAACTTTCCTCCTAAGGGAAGCTGCTATCTTTCCAAGCCTAAGGACCTTGTCTTCTGGTGGCATTTCTTGTAAGATTTCAGCATCTTCAAAATTTGAACAAGCAAGGTTTATGATATTTTTGAGTTTATGCTTACTTTCTTCTCATGCTTTTACTTTTTGCTTGGTCCTTTGCATATTTGCATTGATATTTTTGATAGACTTCTCGGATTTCTTCTCCTGCTTACTGAGGGCACTTTATCTTACTCTAATTTCTGTAACTGCCACTTTTTGTAAGGCATAAACATCTATCAGTCGCATCTTCGAAAAATCTAGGAATACCTAGCCAACACTTCTATTGAACTCATTGGATTATTTAGTCTCTAGATCCAGTACTTCTGTTTGAATTTGTACTCTAATTGGGTGGTATCCTATTGGTCTCTAGGGTTCTGGTGCTTCATACAATCCATGAGCATCCTACGACTGTGGTACTTGGGGCGCACGATCTACTGCAATTTTGAATTCTTTAATTGTTCTACCCAGTTCATTCAGTATCTCTGTAATAGTAGTAGTAAATTCATTATGTTGTTTGTTGAGGTCATGGAGACTTTCCTGGGAAACTTCTTGTAGTGCTTCTACTAATGCTACTACCTCCTCATCATCAATATAGAAGGTATTGGCTTCCTTATTAGCCTTCTGTTTCTTGCGCTTAGGTCCCCTTTGTTCTTTTGCACCTTTCCCTTCCTGTTGTTGCTGTTCAAGTGGTGGCTCTTGATGAGGCAAATTTGACTAAGTTTTGTATGGCTCTGTCCCTTGTGTGTCTTTCCTAGGGTGTTTATCATGATTGGCCTCTTTCTCCTTATCTTGAGTTGCTGGTGCTTCCTATTTTTGATCACCCTATATGCTAATCAATTAAAACTAACACACATAATGCTCAATATGAATTGTCAACCTAGGGAAGTCTTTTTGTTTCAAATATAATTAACACAATATATGCATAAAAACTTAGTAGTTAGTTAAATGAATGAAAGCTTAATTGTCCTACCTATATGTTCAGTCAAACTCTTCTTATGGCTAAAGCTAAACTAATTTATCCATCTAAGAATTCAAAAATGCATTGATCCTCCTACAATCATTACTCTAACAATTACTGATCTAAGAAGAATTAAGCTAGATATACTCTTACAGAAAGTAAACTATGAAAGTATCAAACTACCAGGACTCAACTAAGATCTGTCAATCATCTATGATGTAAATTATAAATAACAGTAAAGGATCACACCACTTGCAATAATAATCTGACTAGTTTAATAAATTCAAAGAAAGATAAATAACATAATTGAACTAGAGTTGAGCTTGACTGTAACAGCTATCGTCACACCTTGCATAAAGGAAACTATCCTACATAGTCAACTGGCACACCACACAGTTTCAGCTTAATTGAAATGCAAACATTAACTATCAAAGGAAACACAATGATCAACCACCACTGTTGCAGCTAACTGTAAATGCATCTACTGTAATTTGCACACCACACAACATAAATAATCAAAGCATCTAATTAATTCGGAAATTTGTGTGGGAAGGCGGGCCCAACCTTCGAAAAGAGACGTCGGGACTAACACATATTAAGATGCATAAATCTGAAGAATCTTGCTCCTTGTATTAAAATGGCGAATTACAGTTACATCTCTCTATCACAGCTTACACAGTTTGATAATAATCAACCAACCCCAGGCTTAGATCACATCCCCATATTTATACATGAACAACATAATCCTTGCCCACTAACATCGGATAGCTATGAAGATCTATGATCTTCAGGCTGCCTTGTTACAACTGTGAGTGGAATTGAATAGATATAGGGAATATAGGGAGTGTTGTTGCGTTGTTCGTTAATGGATCAAACAAAATCAATTAGATGGAAGATACCCTGTCTGTTGAAGCTATGCCTTGAGTAGCAGTCCGCTGTTGCAGCTAACACATGGAGAGATGATCATTATTTCCACTCAGCATATGGAACCAGGACTGGAGAGTAACAACTGGTACCAAATATCCATTTCCCCTCAGAATAAGTGGGTTGCTACACCTGTGTTCCTCAAGGCTTGGACTATATTTATAAAATCAAGAATATTAGCATAATGCAAAAGACAGAGTTCTAACCATAACAATCTTAGGCATTAATAGGATAAAACAATAATTAATCATACCTGTAAAGATTTATGCTCAACTTGAGGAAAAACATATATCTGGTGTGTGGAAATGGAGTAGGACAAAGCAAAAAGATATAATGGGTGTGGTAAAAAAGGGCTATTATAGGACCCAACACTCCCCCAACTATCTAGTTGCATGTCCTCATGCAACAAATTCCACTATTCTGGATCTGAATCTGGACCTCATTCATGGAGAGAGGAAAAATCGTAGGTGCTTTCAGGTAGTTCACCCCCGTTCAGATATCCCTTACAGGTAGCCCAATATTTCCAACACTGCTTCGCCTCTGCCTCAGTTAATGTATAATCATCCCTACATGGCTTTGCTGGCCACCATATAAGTGGAAACTTGTATTTGAGTCCCAACCAGTGAACTCCACATTTCTTCATGCAGTCAACGTATCCTTCCACCATAGGGAGAGCTTGTTTAAAATTTCTAAAACAATAAGGATCCTTTTTCTTTAAGGCTGAAAAAGAAGTTTGCCACTTGTGCTTGCTGCCTTCCAAGGCAAGATGCTGCTGTTTAGAGATCCGATTAACACATGTGGAAATAACCTTTTTTTCCAGTTCCATCAACTACTGAGTTTTCATGGGAGATGCAAGCCTCCTTTCATGGAATGTAAAAAGAACCCAAGGAGATTGAGTTTCACTCCTAATCCACAGATTCGAGTTGGCCTCATTATGAGAGATTGCATGAAAAGCACTTTCCCACTGTACATGATTATTAACAAAAGAGGAAAAGGCTCTCAACTCAACATCTCCCACGTAAGGAATAGGGTTAGAGTGAAGGTCCATGGGACAAGCCATCTCATGCAAATAGAGTTCACACAACAGATTTTGTTCAGTGAAACTGCTCTCCATAAAGGTCTCCAAGAACTGATTAGAGGGTGTCAACTCATAAGGTCTCCCTTCCTTCAGAGCTTTGAATTTAAACAGGGCCATTTGTTAATACAAGAACACCAGATAGGAGGAAGATGGAGATTTAAAGCTCATAAAATCCCAAGAGATAGTGTACATTTGATCTTTTTCTTTCTGCATGCATTTGAATTTCTTCAACTCCTTCAATTCTTTTCTCACCTCCTTCCACCGAAACCTTTGAAAATTTAGATCCTCTGCCCATTTCTCCCTTAATTCTTGGATGGTCCTTCTGTGCTCATAAAGGGGAACCATTCATTCCTGACATCAGTCAACATGATCTTTCCACTTCTTCACTTCCACCCTCAATAGTGAGAGCTCTGCATCCTTCTCATCATCTTAATATGAAACAATTTCTTGAGGAATTTGCATCCATACCTTGTCACCAAATGTTTCATCCTTTTCACTTTGAATTGGGAGTGTAGAAAATTCCTCTTCTATCAGTGTTGCAACAATCTATGTGTGTGTGGATGCTTCAACAAACGATTTTGGGGATGCTGGTTCTTGTGTGACAATATCCTCTTCCATCAGTGTTGCAACAGTCTTTTTCTGTGTGGCTGTTTCAACAAACAATTTTGGGGATGCTAGTTCTTGTGTGACAACATCCTCTTCTGTCAGCATTGCATCAGTATCTGTTTGTGTGACTGCTTCAACAAACAATTTTGGAAATGTTGGTTCTTGTGTGACAACATCCCTCTTCTGAATCCCGTCCCTAGCAACTTCAGTTTGTGTTGCACTCTCGACAGATATATTTGGGGTTTCTGGTTCTTGTGTAACAACATCCTCTTCCTACTGAGATCCTTCCTGGACTAATTCTGTGTCTTGAAACTGTCCTGGAGTCTCATCGAGATCCTCTAGGTTCTGGTCAGGGATTGTTTCTACCTCTGGCTCATTTGCTTCCAATTGAATGGAAGCCTCAACAAGAATTTTTGAGGATGTTGGTTCTTATGTAACAACATCATGTTTTCCAATTTCTTTCGACTTCCGAGGTCGCTCTTGAGTGACTTCAATGTCTCTTGAAAAATGAGACTGATCCAAGAATATTTCAGTATCCCCTGATGGTTGGTATTGCATTTGTTCATCTTCTCATAATTCTAGGTCAAGGATCATGTCAAATTCTGGTTCATTTTCGTTCTTTGGCTCCATTGCAGGTGCTTCTTTTTCTTCTTCAATTGCATGTGTAGGTTTTTGTGCGACAAATGCCTGCACTGTGACTTTATATCCCGACTGGTTAAAAATTTCACCACACTCTGGACATACCACTTTTTCCAGTTCATCACCTTCCTTAAGAGGAGGTGAACCTTCCAAATAGTCTGCAACCTCTACCAATGTATTCAACCTTTTCTCCACCTGCTTCTTACATGCTTCTTTCCAATTCTCCAATTCCCTTCAAAGCATTTGCACTTTCTCTTTCAGCAGGCCATTCTCATACAAAATACCTTCAATTTGAGGTTCTTCTGTAGCAGGTTCTTATGGAGTAGCGTTTGACCTCGGTGTCAAAATGGGAAATTCAATATTTGCTTCAATGGTTTCCCATATTTCCCGTGCCGCTTTTGCCACTGTGACATACCTGGTTCTCCTTCTCTTTTCCTGCCCTAATGACTGAATTTCTTCTTTTTTGTGTGGTATAGGGGTTTCTAATTCTGCAACTGGTATAGAAGGAATATTTCCCAATCCATCATCTTCTCTTGTCTCTGCCATCGCAATTTATTCTTCAATTAAAGTAAGTCCCCCCAACTCAGGGGAGGATTCAATGGTAAAGATCTCCACATCCTCTTCTGCTATTTTAGCTTCCACAGCCTCAACTTCCATTGTCGCAACATCTAATGCTGCTCCAGTATAAACTTTTGCTGTTGAAGCTTCCATAATAACTACTCCCTCTACAGGGTTTGCTGTTGTTGCAGCCTCCTCCAATCCTACCTCTTGATCATTTCGGGTCTGGTCTGATACTGACTCATCTCCCCCAACTAAATTTGAGGGACTTCGCTCCTCCTCTTCTTCTTCAACACCCCAAACTATGCAGGTTCCTTGTCCTCCTTCTCTATTTCAACACCACCCAACTGTGCAGGTTCGCGAATTATCCTAGGCTGAGCAGTAAACTGTGCCCAAGTTCGGTTCTGCTGTGATAATGCCCTTAAGATGAGTAGTTTAACTAGGACATGGTTGGTAAGAGAAGTACGTGGGTGTCGGGCTATTCTCACGAACCCCACCATGTAATGTAGGGTTTTAAACAAATAAAATGACATATTGAGTAGATTCCCGTGGCGTAAATGAGACAATAAGGGAAATTCAGAGAAGTAAATAGTTTGGTACCTACCTTCACAGGTGATATATTTCTTTAGGAAGATTGCCACTTCATTCCAAGGACACGCTAATGATTCTGGTTCTATCCCATGCCTTCCTTGACAAACTTGTTCATCGGTTGCAAGAAAATCTTGCATTGCAGCTACATTGTAGGTTTTTTGTCCAAACCAGGTTCTTCCTACTTGAGGAAAACCAGTAACATCAGCCACAATTGCTTCTGTGACTTCTATGCACATACCCCTAACCTCCGAATGGGTGTTTGTCAAATTGAGGGCGAACTGTAAAGCTGTTTCTATGTGAAAACCATTTAGGCATTGAAAGCACTTAGTCCATCCAACCGCTTCAAAAATGGAAAAAACCTTAGCATTCCTACGTAGATCCCCTATATTCATAGGTTCATGTCGAGCTGGTATACCCATATCACCTCTCCTTCTTAGTTCTGATATCGAATCAGGAAATTACAGGTCCAGAAGAAAAAGTTGCAGCACGTGAACATTTAACAAACAACCAAGGTCAAGATTGTATAATTTAGGAAAGTTAATACATTTATGATAAGCGGATAATTGGCAAGATTTGGCATAAATTAGGAAAAAAGTGATGGTCATGTAATAAGTCCAAATACCGATTCAGACATATCGATTTGACAGTTAAATGGGCACGGTTTGCTAACGGGTATTAAAAGACAAAGCATGATTAATTTTGTCAAATCCAATTTATTTATAATCATGTAAATGGTCAGAATCCTTACCTTCCCAATATAAGATGAGTCATGACTTTCCATAATGGTTCAGCGTGTCATCACAACCATCAATTGAAAACATAATTGCGCATGTGCTACTATGATCTTACCCACACTTATTCGATCAACAAGTACAACCAAGTTGGCTGACACCCATGGCAAATCAATAACTGTCTTTTCATTCTTGGTGGAACCGTGGTTGGAGTTGTCGCTGGTGGCAAGATTTATGAACAAATTTGACGGAGTCGCAGCTGTTTTATGGACAAATCAGGAGAAGTTACAACTGCGAAAATAGGAAAGATAGGAAAAATATATCAAAATTGCAGCTGGTCTATGGACAAATCAGAAGGAGTCGCAACTGCGAAATTAGGAAAAGTAGGAAAATATAGCAGAGTCGTAGCTGGTCTATAGATAAATCGGGAGGAGTCACTTCTGCGATAATAGAAAAAGTAGGCAAAATTTGACAGAGTCGCAGTTGGAAAGTAGGGCTAATATGGTGGGGTCACAGCTGTGAAAATAGAGAAATAAGCGAAATTTAGCGGAGTCGTAGCTAGAAGATAGGACAAGTATGGGGTAGTCACAACTGTAAAATTAGAAAAATAGGCGAAATTTTGGCAGAGTCACAGCTGGAAAATAGGGAAAGTTTGGCGAAGTCACAACTGCAAAAATATAAAAATATGCGAAATTTAGAGGAGTTGCAGCTGGAAGATAGGCAAGTCTAGCGGAGTCACAACTGCAAAAATAGAGAAATAGGTGAAATTTGGTGGAGTCGAAGCTGGAAATAGGACAAGTCTGGTGAAGTCACAGCTACGAAAAATGGAAAAATAGGCAAATTTTAAGCTGATTAGTTGCTGCTGTTGAACTGTTCATCTTCTTCAAGGAGTTATTCATAAAATGAGTTAAGGCACCTGCAATCGTTTGGCCTAGTCGGGACCGCTCCTCCTCAAGTGATTCTTGTACACATTCTTCAAAAGAAAATCAATCAAGCGTAAAAGAAAAGAAAATAAAATAAAAATGAAAATAACAAAACAACAATTTATTTATGTACAGATTTATGTGTGGAAATTGCAGTATTCTTTAAGAATCCACAGGAGCAGAAAAAAAATCCTGCCCTTGCATTAACTGATAATTTGGATCAGCTGCAACACGCAAAATGAATGCATCCTGTGAAATTGGCTTATGATACAGTCACATCCTGTGACCATTAGCGAATAATGACATATGTTCTTCATCAATAGTAACCGGGCGGACTGTGCCATTATCAAACACTTTGTCTATTTGGTAGGGCCCCAACCATCTTGTACACAACTTAACTTTAAAGTCCCTCTTGAATCTTAAATCATACAATAAGGCCCAATCTCGTTCACACAATACTTTCTTCTTTATGAACCGATCATGCCACTTGGAACACTGCTATTGAATTAACGCTGTCTGATGCACAACAGCTGTGTGTTTCTCATCTAGTTCTTTTAGCTGATTCAATCTATTTCTTTGAGCTTTTTTCAAGTCTAAGTTTGCTTCCATGGCTGTGTTTAAAGTTTTAATTTCAAATTCGATGGGAAAGACAACGTTCTTACTGTACAGCAAGTCCTATGGGGATAAGCTCGTAGTATTGCACCATGTGGTGTGATATGCCCATAATGCCTCTGGAAGTTTGTCAACCCAATCTCTGTGATGGCTTCTGACTGTTTTTGTGAGGATATCCTCAATTACCTTGTTGGTACTTTCCACTTGGCCATTGGCTTGTGGATGATATGGTGAGGATATCCTGTGTTGAGTGTGATATTTCTGTAAGAGAGCTTCCAGTTTGCGGGACACAAACTGTGGTCCTCCATCTATAACTATCTCCTTGGGTACTCCAAAATGAGTGAATATTTCTCCATATAAGAAATCCATTACAACTTGGTCATTGGCCTTGACCAAAGCTACAACCTCCACCCATTTTGTCATATAATCGGTGCAAACTAAGATATAAACTTTTTGCTTTGAGGGAGGGTTGATAGGCCCTACAAAATCCAGGGCCTTTCTATCAAAAGGTTCAACCACCAGTTGTGGTTGATGAGGCATCTCATCTAGTCTATTGGGTTGGCCCATTCTTTGGTAACTATCACAATCTTGAACATACTTCTTTGCATCCCTAAAAACTGTTGGCCAATAATAGCCCATTCGTAATACCTTATGACTTGTTAGTTTGGCAGTAAAATGTCCTCCACAGGGCTCATCGTGGAAAGCTTTTAAGATACTAACAATTTCATCCTCCCTTACACATCTTCTGATCTCAAGATCACCTGTGTAGAAAAGATGCCCATTTATCCAGCAGTACCTCGCACTCTGTTGTATAATTTTTTCTCTTTTCTCTCTCTGACAAATGTGCTGGAAGCTTTCCTATAGCCAAATATTTAGAAACATCTGCATACTAGGGGGAATGAGCTGAAACTGCAAACAAATGTTCTTCTAGGAAGGAATATTCGACTGGTAAACTGTCATCACTATTAGTAAGTCGAGATAAAAATTTAGCAACGACATTTTCCTTCCTGGGCCAGTCAATAATTATAATTTCAAATTCCTGTAATAGTAACAACCATCTAGTTACTCTAGCGTTAGTGACAGGTTTGTTCATTAAGTACTTAATGGATGAATGGCCAGTGTGCATAAAAGTGGGGTATCCAGTAATATAGTGTCTAAATTTATTGATGGAATAAAAAATGGCAAGGAATTCCTTTTCTATGACAGTGTAGTTGAGTTTAGCAGGGGCCAAGTTTTTACTGATATAATAAATTGCATATGGGGCATGACCTTCCTGTTGTCCCAATACTGTTCCAAGGGCAGTATCAGAAGCATCTTAGGAGACGTGGAAAGGCAAAGCCTAATTGGGCCGTCGTAAGATAAGGGTTGTGGATAGCCTCTTCTTAAGTTCAGTGAATGCTGTTTGGCATGCATCATTCCAATCAAACTGTACATCCTTCATCAATAGAGTAAATAAAGGAGAGGCTAGCTTGGAAATGGTTTCTATAAATATTTTGTAATAACCAACATGCCCGAAGAAGCTACGTACCTATTTTTTTGTTCCAGGAGTGGGTATATTTTGAATTACCCTGATTTTGGATGGGTCTACCTGGATACCATCAACAAAGATGAAGCGCCCCAGAGCTACACCCTCACTCATCATCATATGGCACTTTTCAGTGCGCAAAGATTGCTGAGTTTGTTTGCAACATACTAAAACCTTTTCTAAATTTTTTAGTGCTTCCTCAAAGCTACAACCATATGGGGTAAAGTCGTCCATCAAAATTTCTATGTTGTTGTTAACCATCTCAAAAAAGATCCCAATCATAGCTCTCTGAAAGGTGGTAGGTGCATTACACAAACCAAAGGGAAGTACCCTATATGCAAAGGTACCCCAGGGACAGGTGAAAGTGGTATTGTCTTGGTCCTCGAGAGAAATCTGGATATGATTGTAACCATTGAATCCATCTAGAAAGGAAAACAACTTCTTCCCAGACAAGGTATCAAGTACCTGATCAATAAAAGGTAGGGAAAAGTGGTCTTTCTGCATCGCTTTGTTTAACTTCCTATAGTGTACATAGACTCTCCATTTCCCATTCTTTTTTGGCACTATCACGAGTGGAGAAACCCACTCACTGTCTGAGATTGGGTATATAAACCCTGCTTCCAAGAGATTTTAAATTTCTTCTTTCATTATATCCCTCAAGTTAGGGTTCATCGTTTGTTGTGGTTGGCACATAGGCCGGGATTCACTTCTGATGTAAATGTGATGGGTACATAGATTAGAAGCGATACCTTTCATGTTCGTGTACTCCCAAGCAAAACCTCCATTGTGTTATTTCAACAGATTGATCAGGTGTTCCAACTCATCATGAGCGAGATTCAGATTAATGTTCAATGTTTTTCTCGGCTCAATCTCAACTGGAATGCTTTTTGTGTATTTAAGTACTGGAATTATGTCGGCATCACTGACTAGGGTGTCTTCTGTTAATTTTTCTTGTTCATCTTCACCTAAAGTATTGTTCATAATTTGACAAACATGTTTATTAATAGATGTGGGCTCACTGATGAAACTATTAATAGTGTCTCCCTCTATTTCATCCTTAAAAGTTAAGGCTTTCCCTGTCGTTAATAACGGCTGAACGCCTTCTTTATCCTCTAGATCCATCTACAATGGAGTCTTAGATTCTAAGCTGGGTCGAGCTAGAGAGTATAAGGTTAGGATTTTGGTATCAGTCCCATCTTAAATGGTCATGGACCCTGACTGACAGCTGATGCAAGCATCTGCTGTGGCTAACCAAGGTCTTCTCAGGATCAACGGATGTCCCCCTAGCTGCAACTTCAGTTGCAAAACCAAGAAGTCTGCAGGGTACTCCCACGAATCAACTGAGACAACGAGGTCATCTAATATTCCCCGGGTTTGATTGTGGACCTGTCAAGAAGTTCTAGGATAGTAGGGTTTGGCTGAATATTAGTGAGCGCAAGTTTTCTCATAGTTTCGATGGTCATAATGTTGATAGATGCGTTTAAATATACCAAAAAATTTGGTATCTAAGTGTTTCCAATTTGTACTATAACAGTAGGGTTTCCAGGATCATCATACTTGGCCAAGAGATTTTTTTCCATTATTAATTTAGAAAGTTTTCCTATTACATGGACAGTGGGAGGATCCCTAGGCTTTCTCCCTGGTTTTCTTACACACAGATATCTGACTGTTTTGGCATAGATGGGCATGTCATGAAGGGCCTGTAACAATGGAATTTTGACATATAAGTTCTTTAATTCTCCTAAGAGATTAAACTGAGGTTGTTCCACTGTCTTCTGTAGTGCCAGTCGCTCATGATATGGCGGTTCTCTATTTAGTTGTGTAGGTTGTGTTCTAATGAGTGTTTCTTCTTGTGTTTCTGTTGGTATCTTAGTAGGACTCTCAACATCCTCATGATGGGGATTGCTATATTAGATGGGTATTGATGATTCATTCTTGCTTCAGTTACAGAATATGGAACATCTTCAATGACTAAGGGCTCCACTACCCTCCCTGATCGTAAGTGTATGTCATTGTAGGGAAATAAGGTAATGGAGTAAGGAGGCATGTTGACAGTCTCAAATTGATGAACTGCTTTATTATTTGGGTTCGGGTTAGGCTGGGCAGGAAGCTATGGTCATAGTGGCATGTTCACTAGTGCAACGTGTTGACATAATTGTAACTTCGGAATGTATTCACTTGTATTTCTTATTTATTGTAACTCGATGTTTATTCCGGGATGTTATCATGTTATTTCATGCCCCAATGTTCCGATCGGGAGAATTAATAATGTAAAGAAGTCATGTCAAGTCATTGTGGGTAACCCTCCTATTGTCTAAGGGTTAAAGTCTCCACAGTTTTGGGGCACTAGGGTTATTAAACTCTCCTAGGATAGGTTGGCCCTAGTAGGGTTTTAGTCATGTCGGGATTAGTATAAATAGAGAGCTGGACTCTCTATTTAGCATACATCACAAACACACTCAAGTGTAGCACATAGTTGAGGAAGGAGAAGACACTGGGGCTAGACAACAAGAAGGTTACTGTTGTCGAGAGAACATCTTACTGTTTTGTGGTTTTACCTTTTATGCTGATTCTATCTCTGAGGAAGTTGCGGGGTTTTCTCCATTTATGGTTTCCTCAAGGAAAAACACTGTGTTCATTGTCTCTTGTGTTTGATTGCTGTACTTGTTGTTCTCTCAGTTAAATATCCTAACATAATGCTAGCTTGAATGTTGAAAATTTAACATGGTATCAACGTTAACCTGAGAAGAAGACACTGTGCAGCTGCGGGAACTAGGGCTTCCTACTTTGTGTATCTCTCTCCACAGTTTTTTAGCAAAAGTAAGGTGGAATAACTCTCCTCCTTAGGGCACGTCTTTCTGTCGAAGCATAATCCAATTCTGAGGTTTTTAGTTTTGGACCTGACACTACTGCCGGAAATTAGGGATTTTCACAGAAGAGGAATTTTTCAGTGAGCCCAGGCCTAGATTGATCTCCTCCCAAAAATCGAAGTTAGGGATCACTCTCAAAGCATTTGGTTGGACAAAACTCTGGAAAAGCAAAACCCTAATTTTCTCATGAACCAGCTTTGCAGGATTTCAGCTCAAAATTCAAATCTAACATCTTGACCTGTTAAGATCTAAAATATTTTGTATTTCATTTTGAGGTTCTCAGTTAAGATGTCTCATCATACCAAGCTTGATGGAAAGCTTGAGGGAGCTGACAACTTCCAAGCTTGGAAGTATAGGATCTCCTTGGTCCTGGAAGAGAATGAGTTAGACTCCTACATCCATGAGGAGGTTCTAGTTCCAGAGGGAGATGAGGCTAAGGCCTTGCATAAGAAGAAGTTGGTTATGGAAAAGAGAATCATTGCTGATTCTATCAAGGATCATCTCATACCACAGGCGTCCTCCCTAAAGACACCTAAAGCTATGTTTGATGCCCTAACCAAATTGTTTGAAGGGAAGAACTTAAAATGGAAGATGACTCTGAGAAACCAACTGAAGAATTTGAAGATTCAGAATGCAGAAACAATCTAGTCTTACTTCACAAGAGTTTCTTAGATCAAGGAACAACTAGAAGCAGTAGATGAAGAAGTGGAAAATGTAGAGATTGCGATGACTACCTTGAATGGCCTCCCTAGGTCATGGATTCTTTCATCCAAGGAATCTGTGCTAGAAAGAAGTTAGTTAAGTTCAGTAGACTGTGGGAAGAGTGTTCTCAAGAAGATGCTCGGATAACAGCTCGAGAAGAAAAGATGGGAAGTGAAGATCAAGCTCTCACGGTACACTCCAAGTCAACCAAAAGAAGATCTCATCACCCTAGAGGTAAGCACTATCACAAAGATAACACTAGAAAAGATTTGTCTAGAGTAATATGTTATACATGTGATGAAGCAGGACATTATGCGAAGAATTGTCCTAAGAAACAAAAACTAACAAAAAGGAGCAACAAAAGAAGACATCATGCTCATGCTGCAGAGGATGATGAAGCATCCAAGAAAAGAACGAGATATGAAAGTAAAGATTCTTCAAGTGAGGATGAATACGTTTTGATTTTTTCTCTCACAGGAAACATTACTCATGACAGCAATGATTGGCTCATAGATAGCGGGGCTTCCAAACATATGACAGGATTCAAGGAATCCTTTGTGAGACTATCAGAACATGAATCACCTCACAAGATGAAGCTAGTAGATGACTACCAATATATAATAAAAGGTAGTGGGGAATCTTCCTATAAACTAGACTCTGGAAAGTATTTAACAATGAAGGAAGTATTGTTTGTGCCAGGACTCAAGAAGAACCTCCTCTCCATATCGGAATTAGATGCAAAAGGAATGCGGGTTGCATTCATAGATGGTCAAGTCATCATGTGGCCAAAAGGAAAGACTATCAATGATGCGGTGGTGATTGGAGAACAAGAAGGGGGATTGTACAAATTAAAGGGTCATCTAGAACAAGCCTTGGTCCATGACACAATAGATCCAAGTGAACTTTGGCATAGAAGGCTTGCACATGTGCATTACAGAGCACTACCTATTGCAAGCAAAGCTGTTGAAGGTCTTCCAGAAATCCAAGCAAAACATGATGGGGTCTGCAAGGGATGTGCGAAAGGAAATAATACAAAGAAGACATTTCCAAGCAGTGAAAGCAAAGCAAAAGGAATCTTGGAAATCATCCACTCCGATGTATGCGGACCTATGTCATCAAACTCACTAAGCAGGTATGCATATTATGTTTCCTTTATTGAGGATTTTTCTAGGAAGACATGGGTTTACTTCATGAAGAACAAAGACGAAGTATTCAGCAAGTTCAAGGAATTCAAAGCCTTGATCGAGAATCACACTGAAAGTAAGATCAATACCTTTCGATCAGATAATGGCCGAGAATTCACTTCAAATGAATTCAAAGAGCTATGCAAAGAATCTGGGATTAAGAGGGAATTGTACACCCCTTATAATCCACAACAGAATGGGATTGCGGAAAGGAAGAATAGAACTATCATGGAAGCTGCAAGAGAAATGCTTCATGATCAAGACCTTCCGATGCATCTTTGGGTGGAAGCTACCCAAACAATGGTGTATGTATAGAACTGTACTCCACATAGAGTACTCGAGAACAAGAGTCCTAAATAAGTCTTCTTCGTCAAGAAACTAGAAGTCAACCATCTCAGAATATTCGGCTGTCCAGTGTACATACACATTCCAAAGGAGAAGAGGACTAAATTAGATCCTTCAGGAAAGAAGGGTATATTTGTGGGATACTCTGAAAGCTCGAAGGCTTACAGAATATACTTCCCAGGATTCAAGAAGATTGACATCAGCAGGGATGTGACATTTGATGAATACACAGCTTACAACAAATCCAGAAAGAAACCTGCTGAAGAATCCGAAGAAGCAGAAGCACCTAGAGTTCATGATACAACCATGAATGAAGAAGCTCAAGAAGAAGATCGAGAATTTGAAGAACCACAAAGACCTATAGATCCACCTCTAGAGAAGAATCCTCATAAAAGGAAACCTGCTTGGGTACGAGAACTTATCCAAGGTGCGGAAAGATATGGAACTCCACAAGAGAATCATAGAGAAAGAAAGAGGACCAGATCCTGCTCCGGGAATGTAGCATTGCTATGTGATTTCATTAATAAAGAACCATCCAGTTATGAAGAAGCGGCATAACAGAAAGAATGGAAGGATGCTATGATCGAAGAATATCAATCGATCATGAAGAATGATGTTTGGGATGTTGTCCCAAGACCAGAAGGGAAGTCAGTTGTAACTTCCAAATGGATCTACAAGATCAAGCATGCTGCAGATGGTAGCATTGAAAAATATAAGGCAAGATTTGTGGCTTGGGGTTTCTCTTAGAAAGAAGGAATAGATTATGAAGAAACCTTTGCACCTGTAGCTAGGTACACTTCCATCAGATCAGTACTTTCTCTGGCTGCAGTGATGAAATGGAAGATACACTAGATGGATGTCAAGACTTCTTTCTTGAATGGTGTAGTAGAAGAGGAAGTGTATGTAGAACAACCACTCAGTTTTGAGACACATGACAGGGAGTCTCATGTGTGCAGATTGAAGAAAGCCTTGTACGGTTTGAAACAGGCACCCAGGACATGGTACGGCAGAATTGACAGCTTTCTATCCAGTTTGGGCTTTACCAAGAGTAAAGCAGATGCCAACCTTTACTACAAGGTTGAAGATGGAAACCCAGTGATGCTTCTACTATATGTAGATGATCTATTTGTGATAGGTATGGATGGGTTGATTGCTGATACGAAGAGAAAGCTTGCTGCCGAGTTTGAGATAAAGGACTTGGGTATGATGCATTATTTTCTAGGTATGGAGGTGTGGCAGAGTGCAGATGGAATCTTCCTTGGACAAGGGAAGTATGTAGTAGAGATCCTGAAGAGGTTTGGGATGATGGACTGCAAGGCTATGGCCACACCTATGGCATCGAACCTGAAGCTATTGAGTGATGATTCATTAGAGTTGGTTGATGCTATGATGTATCGTCAGATGATTGGGTCCTTGATGTACTTGACGAACACAAGACCAGACATTTGATTTGCTGTGAACACCTTGAGCCAGTTCTTGACAGATCCAAGAAATGTTCACTTGATTGCTGCAAAGCATATTCTGAGGTACCTGAGGGGTGCAGTTGATTATGGGATCAAGTACGATGCAAATCATAAGATTAACTTGGAGGGTTATGTTGATTCAGATTGGGTAGGAAGTTCCATCGATAGGAAGAGCACTTCAGGGTGTTGCTTCAGTATGGGATCAGGTGTGATCTCCTGGTTTAGCAGGAAGAAATCTTGTGTGGCACTGAGTACAACTGAAGCAGAGTGTGTCGCAGCTTGTTCAGGTAGTTGTGAGGTTGTATGGCTACGGAAGCTACTATCTGATTTATTTGATCTCCAGATGGATGCTACTTGTATACATTGTGACAACCAGAGTTGCGTGACGACGTTAGAGAATCCAGTGTTCCATGACAAGTCGAAACATATCAAGATCAAGTATCACTATATCAGGGATATGGTGCAGAGGGGAGCAGTGAAGCTCTAGTATGTTGCGACGAAGGAACATATAGCTGATGTGTTGATGAAGCCATTGGCTAGGGTGAAGTTCGAGTACTTCAGGGAGAAGCTTGGTGTTCTCTAGATAGAGGTTTCCTCTAAGGGAAAGTGATGATTCCCATAGCCATTCTGATGAGCAGGTCAGATGTAAGGGCTAAGCCATTCTGTCATGGTGAGAGGATTTGGTTCCTTCCATGTTATATATGAGTGCTGACTGCCATTTTGGGAATGGAGGTACCTAGTCAGTTACCAGGAACGCTCAGTCTGAGACTGGAAGAGCCATTCTGATGAGTAGGTCAGATATAAGGGTTGATCCATTTTGTCATGGCTAAAGGATTAGGTTCCTCCCTTGTCAGATGTGAGTGCTGGCCATTGTGATGAGTAGGTCAGATGTAAGGGCTACTGCCACTCTTCGAGAGAGTGGAGGCACCTGGTTCGTTACTAGGTAGCTCAGTTTGTTACTACTAGGTCAGATGTGAGTGCATGCCTTTCTGATGAATAGGTCAGACATGAGTGCTATCCATTCTGATGTAGGATGAGCTCTTACATAGATGTAAGGGTTACTGCCTTTCTGACGAGTAGGTTAGATGTGAGTGTTGGCCATTTTGATGTAGGATGAGCTCCTACATAGATGTAAGGGCTATCGCCTTTCTAACGAGTAGGTCAGATGTGAGTGCTGGTCATTTTGATGTAGGATGAGCTCCTACATAGATGTAAGGGCTACTGCCTTTTTGATGAGTAGGTCAGATGTGAGTGCTATCCATTCTGATGTGACTATAGGATTAGGTCCTACATGATTAGATATAAGGGCTACGCCTTTCTGACGAGCAGGTCAGATGTGAGTGCTGGCCATTCTGACGAGTAGGTCAGATGTAAGTGCTACCAAAGACCTACAAGGAGGTAGGCATACACCCAGCATGAAAGAAGGCTGGTCTGTAGAAATTCCTATGACGAGAAGAATCATGAGATAGCACATATGGTGATGACCAGAGGAGATCCAGATCGAGCTATGATCCATATCCAGTTATGATGACTCTGAGAGATCCAAATCGAGTGATGATCCAGATCCAGCAGTGATGATCCAGATCGAGTGATGATCCAGATCCAACAATGATGATCCAGATCGAGTGATGATCTAGATCCAGTAGTGATGATCCAGATCGAGTGATGATCCAGATCCAGCAGTGATGATCCAAATCGAGTGATGATCCAGATTGAGTGATGATGATCCAGATCGAGTGATGATCTAGATCCAAAAAAGAAGATGGCATGAAGATAAATATGACTTGAAGACAAGATGACTTGGTGATGCAGACGACGAGAAGATCTAGAGAAGAACACCAGTGATGAAAATTGTGTCGAGAGAATACCTTCCTAGTTAAGAGGGAGTGTTGACGTAATTGTAACTTTGGAATGTATTCACTTGTATTTCTTATTTATTGTAACCCGATGTTTATTCCGGGATGTTATCATGTTATGTCATGCAACGATGTTCCGATCGGGAGAATCAATAATGTAAACAAGTCATGTCAAGTCATTGTGGGTAACCCTCCTATTGTCTAAGGGTTAAAGTCCCTGCAGTTCCGGAGCACTAGGGTTATTAGACTCTCCTAGGAGAGGTCTACCCTAGTAGGGTTTTAGTCATGCTGGGATTAGTATAAATAGAGAGTTGGACTCTCTATTTAGTATACATCACAAACACACTCAAGTGTAGCACATAGTTGAGGAAGGAGAAGACACTGGGGCTAGACAAGAAGAAGGTTACTGCTGTCGGGAGAGCATCTTAATGTTTTGTGGTTTTACCTTTTGTGCTGATTCTATCTCTGAGGAAGTTGCGGGGTTTTCTCTATTTACGGTTTCCCCGAGGAAAAAACACTGTGTTCCTTGTCTCTTGTGTTTGATTGTTGTACTTGTTGTTCTCTTAGTTAAAGATCCTAACATAATGCTATCTTGAATGTTGAAAAACTAACACAACGTTATTTTGGAGTTGCAGCTGCGACTGCTGGTACTGTTGGTGAGGGTATTGCTGAGGAGGGTACTGTTGATGAGGGGGTTGGTTATGAGGAAATTGATTTCTTGGATGGGAGTTTTTCCAACCAGAGACCAAGAAGTTTGTTGGTTTGATTGTTGTGCCCAAGTGACCAAGAGTTAGGATTATTCATAAAAGTTTGAGATGGATGCCATTGATTGATAGAATAATGTGAAGGGAATTGTGTATTCATGTTATTCATATTATTCACATTATTCCAAAAAGGAAATGGGTATGGATTCATACCTTGATTTCAAGGCTGCCAACGCTTCTTTTGAGCAATGAAGTAAGCTTGCTCCACATCAGGAGTAGATTCCTGCAATACTCCCTTAACATGGGGCAGTGAAGGACATTCCTTAGTATCATGATTCAATTCACAGAGATGGCATACTTCCACCTTCTCAAGTGGGCATTTCTTCAGTTGGTGCTTCTTCCTGCATTTGGGAAAGAATATGCCAAGTGTTAAATCTTCTACTGCTTGCCTTTGCTTTGCTCTCAGGACGTCCATTTATGAGGAGATGGAGGTCATCATTTATGTTTTTAAGTTCTCACGAAGGTTTCCTATTTTTGCCCAAGTGGCTCCTCCATTAGATGAGTTTTGTGTTCTATTGGATACATCTTGGTCTAGTCCTTTATCATGATTGTTGGTTCTGGGGGATCCTCTCGAATATCTTCGACATAAGTCGACGATTTCCTCGAAGGGTTCTTTTGAGATATCCCCCTTGCCCAAAAAATTCAACATATCCATGAAATATTCTTTGATTCCACATACTAAGATAATTTTGAGCACATCTTTCCCCATATCAGTTTGTCTTGCCCTCTGTACATTGTATAGAATTCTGTCCACAAAGTCCTCTAGACTCTCTTCCTCTTTCTGCATCATCTTAAACAATTCTTCTCTTTTGTCTTTAGTCTTTAGTCCTGTAGTACTCTTAACATTTTCCAAGGAACACCTGTTTCATTTGTTCCCAGGTGGTAACAGTCTCACCACCCAAGCTCATAAACAAGCGCCGAGCGTTGTCCTTTAAAGTAGCAGGGAAAAGTTTAAGCTTTTGTTCACTAGAAGTGTAATCGTAGCTGTGATAGATGATGTCAAATTCAAAGAGGAACTCATTCAGATCCTCTATGGCTTTCCCATGAAAGCATGGTAATGCTAATGGTAAGACGTTCTCCATGGGGGCCAGTCCAGTTGGTTGTCTAATGGGGAAGTGGAGTGTGACGACAGTCACCTCATCCTGGAGGTCTCCATCATTGTGATGGTTATCCCCTACCTCTTCTTCACGATCATCGGGGTGACGTTCGTTGTTCATGTTTTCCTTTCCTTCCTCCCGTCTTTGCTTCCTATAATTTTCCAACTCCTATTGTAACTTTAACCACTCCTCCTTTGTAACCTCCTTCCCGTTGATATGGTAAACCACGTCTGTCTCAGCTACTCCCACAACACTGGCTATATATTCTTCCATAGGGACACTAGATGGTGTCGCAACTCCTATTGTTTTCTCCACCACGGAAACTAATGCTCCCATCCTAGGAGTAACAGGGGTTCTTCTGACAAAAGATGGTCCTTGATTGCGAGATCCTGTAGAAGAATTATCCTTGGCTACTAAATTATCAATGAATGTTCTTCTTCCTAAGGTTGGATTGCTGCCACGACCTCAACCACCTGCAAAGTTAGTATTATGGGGAGTTATGAGAATATCACATTGTACTCTCCTTGTATTCATGCAAACCAAAAGTCATGCAATCTTAAAACTACTGAAGAAAATGAATAAATGCAACTACTAATGTGTCTATCAATTATCTTCCTCGACAATGGTGCCAAAATGTTGATCACCCTATATGCTAATCAATTACAACTAACACACAAAATGCTCAATATGAATTTTCAACCCAGGGAAGTCTTTTTGTTTCATAGATAATTAGCACAATCTATGCATAAACACTTAGTAGCTAGTTAAATGAATGAAAGCTTAATTGTCCTACCTACCTATTTAGTCAAACTATTCTCATGGCTAAAGCTAAACTAATTTATCCATCTAAGAATTCAAAAATGCATTTATCCTCCTACAATCATTACTCCAACAATTACTAATCTAAGAAGAATTAAGCTAGATATACTCTTGCAGAAACTAAACTATGAAAGTATCAAACTACCAGGACTCAGCTAAGATCTGTTAATCATATATGATGCAAATTATAAATAACAGTAAAGGATCACACCACTTACAATAATAATCTGACTAGTTTAATAAATTCAAAGAAAGACAAATAACTGAATTGAACTCTATTGGCACACCTTGCATAAAGGAAACTATCCTACACAGTCGACTGTAACACCACACAGTTGTAACTTAATTGAAATGCAAACATTAACTATCAAAGAAAACACAATGACCAACCATCACTGTTGCAGCTAACTGTAAATGCATCTCCTGTAATTTCCACACCACACAACATTAATAATCAAAGCATATAATTAAATCTGCAATCTATGTGGGAAGGCGGGCCCAACCTTCGAACAAAGACGTTGGGACTAACACAAATTAAGATGCATAAATATGAAGAATCTTGCTCCTTATATTAAAATGGTGAATTACAGTTACATCTCTTTGTCACAACTTACACAGTCTGATAATAATCAACCAACCCCAGGCTCAGATCACCTCCCCATATTTATACAGGAACAACATAATCCTTACCCACTAATATCGGGCAACCATGAAGATCTACAATTTTCAGGCTGCCTTATTACAACAAGCTGTTACAAATGTGAGTGAAATTGAATGGATATATGGAATATAGGGAGTGTTTTTGCGCTGGTCGTTAATGGATCAAACATAATCAAATAGATGGAAGATACCATGTTTATTGCAGCTATGCCCTGAGTAGCGATGCGCTGTTGCAGCTAACATGTGGAGAGATTATCACTATTTCCACTCAGCATATGGAACCGGGAATGGAGAGTAACAACTGGTACCAAATATCCATTTCCTCTCAGAATAAGCAAGATTCTACACCTGTGTTCCTCAAGGCTTGGACTATCTTTATAAAATCAAGACATATTAGCATAATGAAAAAGACAGAGTTCTAACCATAACAATATTAGGCATTAATAGGATAAAATAATAATTAATCATACCTATAAATATTTATGCTCAACTTGAGGAAAAACATATATCTGGTGTGTGGAAATGGAGTAGGACAAGGAAAACAAACATAATGGGTGTGGTAAAAAAGGGCTATTACAGGACCCAACCCCTATCGAAATTCTTGTTGCCAATCGCTGATAAAGGTTTCTAAATCTTCTTCAGTTAATACAAATTGCGTCACCAACCACTGTTGTTGTGGGTTTCTCCGTGGTTGGAAGGTAACATAGTGTGGACCAATTTGAAATTTGACAATTCGTTGAAACCGGGAAATAGTAGTCGCACTAAGTCTCACCTGGTGCTTCACTAGATACTTTAAGGATTCATTATGGACGAAAAATTCAATGTTACTATTTGTTTTTCTGTCCATGTCTGTCGAAAACCAGAAGTTCTGGTATCTTGTACCTTTGTAGCTAACAGTTAAGTCTACGGGATGGTAGTCTGGAGGTCAGACCAAACAATAGAAGAGATTAAGATCAACAACCAAGAATAGTAGAAATAAGTACCTTCTTCCTCTGATGAGGTTGCATTTTGTAACAACTCATTAAGTAAAAATTGTGACCAATTGATTTGAACTCCTTCTGCATAGAGTGCAACTAGCATTACCGTGCTTGCACTACATTGATTTGGACGCTATGGACGCAACACTTTATATGATAATATCATTGTTTCCCTCCGAATAACATGATCATTAATGGACGATGTTAAGAACCCTCTGCCGGCCCTTACCAAGTTATACTTATCCTTGACCTTCACAATCGAGGCTAGGTATTTGTCCATCTCCAAAACAGATCCTGGTTCTACTCCTCCCCTTGGCAGTCCTGTAATTACTGAAATTAGGTTGACATCAACTAAATACGTTTTTTTTCTAACTAAAGGAACTGTCCATGAAATATTACCAGTAGTTTCTTTACATAACTGTTCAATTCTATGCTTCGGCCAAAGTGTGGCATGAATAGTAATGACAATAACCCAGACTGTTCTAGTCCTTTCTCCCATTTCATTGCAATGGACCGATTTGGTGATTCAGGCGTATCTTTCACCAGTTTCATGTAGTTCTTTCCATCCAGATCTCTTAATTTGTTCGTGTCATAATATTCAAATGATAACTTGTGTAATTGGGGAATGATATCGTGTAGTACTGTCATTCATTTTGGTATTTTGGGTGCTACCAGCGTAGCACAACTCTTGCTACGAATGCTAACCCATGGCGCATCCATCCTCTTGGTGGAATATACGGTGGCAGTAAGTTCCTGGTTTCAAATTCTTCTAGCTCTTCATGGATTGGTGGTGTTGTTGGAGCTTTCTCCTTTCTCTGCTTCTTCATTTCCTGCTTCCCCTTTGAAGCTGGTGAGGGTCTTGGTTCCTGTACTCTGCATTTTCTTGAAGGCCAAGGTGGAACTTGGGAAGTGGCTGGGCTAGGTTGGTTCCTTGGGGGAATATATCCCGCAGTATCTTCCATGATAGGGGTAGGTGATGCAGGTCCGATTTCAGGTTCTACAATGGGACTAACACTCAATATCATACTAACTATACATTGGGTTCGACTCTTTGAGTTGAAGAAAATAATCGCTCTTCTCTGTTTTAGGCATAATGACTCTGAATGTGGGCAAAATGTATAATATGAAACAAAAATTTTTCGACAATTGTCCTTCACATGAGCACGTCTTTACTTAGAAAGTAATCGATCCTTTCAACATCATGGGTCAGCAATTTGGATTATTTATGGAAGCTTTTTGGCATGCCGTCAATTATACGACATTAGTATAGAAGATTATTGTCATTTATGGTAGACATGATCCCAAAGTATGCCATCCAATTCTGTTGAAATTTCTAGAATAATGAATGACATGTATCTTTTCATTAAGTTACTTAATTATTGTACCAACATGACATCATTTCTTAGTGGTGTAATTTCACGTGATAACTCCACTCCCCTTTCCAATCTCCAACAAATTTTTGTCGCGCTCCTTGCGACTTGCTTTTCATTCACTTACACTTATGGTTGCACTCCTTGTGACTTGCTTTTCCTATCCCACAGGGTTATGCCAAGTTGGTATAACACCCCTCTTTCTCTTTTTCTTTTTTTATATTAGGTCATAGCGAGGAAGGTAAGGTGTATCTTCACACATACCAACTCCTCCTATTGCACACATATCTTCTGACTCAGGTATATTCATCTAAACTGGGTCATCATCATTCAATTATCCTGTGATATTGTAGCACTCCATCCAATTGTGTATTGTTATGGTGCATTGATGGAAATTCGTCGCTGTGATCGAGATTTCTTCAAATATCTTTTCCTTTATTATTTGTAGTGTAGCATCAACTGTTGGGTGTTCACTTATGAACTCAAATGTCTGGGTGAAGGTTACAACTAAGATTTACCATTCAAAAGTTCCTCGTCGCATCTCCACTGATGTGTACCAATTTCTTGGTACCATTTCCAAAGAGTGGATGAATCGATGAACCCACTCTTATTGTGGATATTCTTGCCAGCTCTTGTGAAAATGCTCGATATGCTTCACAGGATCTGTCAGTCTTGTATACTTTTGATCAAGGTAGCAGATCTCTTCCCAAATTTAATATCCATTAATTTTCTACACTATGTCCATTCGAAGGTAGACTATTTGTGTGTACCCTGCCATCTAGCGACTGTAGCTTTCAACACATAGTCCAGAGTGAACAATCGCTGTGATTCTATGACTTTTTCTTCAAATTATACAAGAAAATATGCAAGGTTAGGTAATCCTTCATATGTAGGAAGCACACTTGCTTCACCTTCTACCCTTCAAACAACTCTTGTGAGTCTTGCACATCTTCTCATGGAGACTTTATGTAGCTTGTTCTACCAATTTTCCAGGGCATCACCGGAGTCAGATGTCCATGAACTTACGCTCCTCCAACTTAGTTTCCCATCAGTTGTTGGATTAATATAATTTTATTTTGAAGACACGATATTATGCAACTAATCTAGATAATTGCCTTGACCTTCACTATGTACGAGCTCAACATATCTCTGTCCTTCAAGCAGATCAATTGGCACAACCACCCTTATTTCATAATTTTCAAATGATAAGATTCTTTTCTTGAAGTTATAATGGTTTGGTTGTCTATTTCCCAATCGATTCCTAGCAATTTAGGATATGGATTTGTGTCATCGACAATGTCAATAACTTCGAAGTTGGAATATGTTCTTAAGCCTTTTGACTTCTACAGGCAATTGAGTTAGTCTACCAATTGGTAGAACCTTCAGACTGGTTCACAAGCCTTAGTTGAATGGGATACCAACCCAGTCACGGCTTATTCATTCTCTCCCATGTTTGTCTTTTCAGTATGTTAACATCTGAGCCCAAATCTAATATGATATAATCCATACCATAGTCTCCTATCTGCGCAGTCATTCTCAGTTCTCGTCCTGTCTTCAGTCTTTTCTTGATATGATTAACTATTTTTTCAGATCATAGGTCATCTGGGGTTTCTTCTATTAGTGATTTTATTTCTCAACAACATCTTTATAATTGATTAGTGCTAAACAACTTTTGAAAAATTCTTTAAGCTTACTAACCTTTTTCATTGGTGGATTCCTGATTAACTGTTCAAATCATTCAGGAATGGTCTTGACTTTCCCAGATGTTGACAGTTGATTAACATCAACAAATTCTGGTTGCACCTCTAAGAAGAATTATTTCTCCTTTTGGACATCTAGCAGAGCTTTCTTTTGTGCTACGTGTCTCACTTACGGTTGTCCTTGCTGTGTACTCTGGTCTGCACCTATTGCAACACCTCCTCTCATGACTACAACAATGTGATGTTCTCTTGGTTCAACATAGATCATATGAATGTTCTTATTGGGATTTGGATTCTGATTCTACTCCCGGTTGGGATTTACGACAGTTCTAGCTTTCCATTTCGCAATTAGCTGTGGGCACTGTTCAATAGTGTGATCAAATGCTTTACAATACGTACAAGTTTTTGCAATACTTTGAAAATCTTGGGAAAAATGTCTTAGATTCTTGCAATTATAACATATGACTTGGCCTCTTCCCCGACCAAATCCTCCTTGTTGTTTTTTTCCACGGCCTCTAAAGTTTCCACCCCCGCTTTGCAGAGGGTATTGTTGTTGTCGAGGATATTGATTCTACTGGTATTGCGGCTGATGGTATTGCAGTTGTTGATATTGAGCAAGCTGATACTGAGGTTGTGCTCACTCAACTTGCATCTGCTCATCATTTTTCATTAAGTAGGTATCCATCGTCTTTTCTTGCAGTAGCTGAAATGCTCTGAAGTCCTTTTCATCATGACCCACCGATCTACAAAATTTTCAATACAGACTAGTTGGTGTGCTTACAATATTCTGTAAGTACAATTTTTTTTTGGATTTGTGGCCCCTCTTCTAGCGTATCCTACACCAAGGTATTCCTTGGGTGTTTAACAGATTCAATTCTCTTGCTGTGACATAGTTCATGAGAGCTGGGAAATTGTCTTTATGGTGTCCGTCTGTTTTGCATCTTGTACACCATGTTTCTTCCTAAAATTCCTTCCCTCTCTTAATGTCTTGGAGCTGAATTGTAAGGTTGTCTAGATGTGACTGGATTTGCATCATTCTCGAGCCATTATCTCCAACCAACGAGGCTTCTAATTTCATTGCATTTCCAGAGCCTCTATCTATGACACAATATTTTGTTGCATCAACATGGTTCGAAATGTGGTAACAAGGAGACAATAAACCATTCATTTTGTCGTACATCTGACATTTGGAAGCTCACTTTGGCCATCAATGTCTTAAATCTCTGGTCAAAGTCCTAAACAGATTATGTTGGTAGCTACTTAATATCTTTGATTTTAGTGATGCACTGTGATTCGGGATTCGGATTTCTGAACTCCTATATCATACCCACTTGAATCTCGTTGAGTGTTTTCGGGACAACTCCTACTGGTACGACATAAAATTTCATGTACCAGTCAAGTGCACGACCTCACAGAGTCGTGATCATATGTGTTTTCTTGATATTCTCATCCTAGATCTGTCGCACAGTACACACAACTTCACAAAGGAACCGATGTTGTTTTGGGCCTTCAACCCCATTTCCATTGAATATTGGTAACTTAATGTCATCTCCAGCCATTGTATTTGCTGTTGGTACAGTCAGAACAAAATTTTGACTAGTCAAACTTCCTTGTCCGCTATTTATAGTGTTAGTGCTACTCGTATTTACATAAGTACTTGGAGATAAGTCTCTCGATCTTACCTCTGGAGACGTATGCGGTGCTGTAGGTGAGTTGTAACCACGTTCTTGTTCTAGGGATTTAGTCGAATCTTCTGACTCTTCATCTCCTTCAAGGATTGACTGATATTCCTCTTCTTCATCACGAGACCCTTCATCCAAGTATGACGCAAGCTTGTAGCTATCTTCTTCTCTATTCGTGTTGCAACTCCCTCTTCCTAAAATAGTTTTTCTTCACCTACCGAATCTGAATTTTCTTCCACTTCTTAAAAAGATTGACTCTAGTTTAGTTCCACTATCTCCTGGGAACATCTCACTTTAGGGTTATGCTGATACATAGCCACTCTATTTCTTTACAGTCTTGTTACATTCGCATAATACCTTTTTCACATACAAGAATTTTGATCCATGTCTTTAAAGATGACAAATATCTACTGCGTGGACCTTGAATTTTTTTTCGCTCTGCCTCACTATATGAGTTTGTTGTGCCAACAACAAACTCAGTAATATATCCCTCTAGGATACTATCTATCCAAAAATCTATAGCCGTCGATACTCGGTTGCTTACTTCTTCTAGTCGTTCAATTAACTAGGGAGTCGACTCCCTCGGTTCTCTGCCATTAAAATTTCTTTGTTGGGTTTCTAACTTAGATAATCATTCATTCAACACAATGGGAAACTCAGAAAATAAAATCTCATGAATGTTTGTGTAGATGTGTCGACCCAACCACTTTGTTGGGTTCCACCAAGATCCTTCGCTTCCTTTTCATGCGAATTCTAACTCTTTGGATTCGACCCAATCTTGGATCTCTAGTTTCGTTGGTTGCCACAACATATCCATCACCACAACGATTCAAGGTCTCGACAACGAAACCATTTGTTGTCTTTTATGTCCCTTTTCCAGGGATCCTGACCCAGGTTCACTCCCTTCTTCTTAGCACAACAAAGCCCAAGATATCAGCCCGATAGAGCAGAGCTCAGTCGACAACACCTACGACGGAGATGTCGTCTCACCCAAGCTATCTCTCTTTGGATGGGTAATTGTCAAAACGATGTTTCCGCAGTTGGGTGGGAGGATGTCGAGTACCTTGGCTTTGCACCAAGGCTGTTAATGAAGTCCAAGGGTGGATTACTTGTGTTCACTGTGCTTTAACAACTAGGTTGCGCCCCAGCTTCTCTTATGCAACTTATTAAATAAACAACAGACATGCAGCATAATCATATCCAGTTAATACAATGCAATCACCATACATCTATTCAATTGTAAGCAAACCTATAGTCATTCCTTCAATGCAAAATTTACAGATATATCTTAGACACATTCAACATTCACACATATACACAGAATATAACGCTGAAACCCATTTGGGAAAAAACCACAAGGTTCTCTTCATCTGGCATGAGGAAATAGATGCACCTTTAGTCTGTGCACTAAGTTGCAGACTCTTCTTAAGATCTTCTTCTCTACCTTTACAGACTCTTCCTCCCTATCATGCTCTCTGATCTTCTCTCTATTCTCTTCCTACTTTACTCTACTAGTGACCTGCACACAGCCTAGATCAACTCGACCTTTCCTACTCCTCTGCGCACTCAGCTGTAGATCCCTTACTCTGATGCACTCAGCAATCCAGAGCCACCAACCAGGAGCTCACGCTTTGTAGCCAATGAGAGTCTAACAATTCATAGCTAACAATAATGGCTAACTGTAGGGAGAATGTCTAACCCACATACAACTTGGGTTCCTTCTTTTATATCCCCATTACAGACTCAATACAAACTCCATACATACTTGATACATACTCAATACCAACTCGATACATACTCAATACTGACTCAATATAGACTCATTTATGTCGCTTTCTCAGTCAACTTTCTATATCCAGTCAACAGGTTGTCTTTCTTATTCTAGCAACACCTAATGGGAGGCACTAATGACTTGACTTACATATATTCCTTCACACATGTGGTTTTCGCCAACTCCAGCTGAGTTCGTACCCATGATCGTTAAGGCCTATCACTTTCTCAGCATTATGTCTTACTGTCGTTTTCCAGCCGTTATGCTACTTGCACACCTTCTATTACTGATATTCTATCGTACCTTCCCATGTCGCACTCCATCCTTTTGTCGCGACTTCCTTATCTGGCGCAACTTCCTCTTCTGTCGCCTCCTCCTCTTATTCTTCCTGTCTTTCACTTCCTCTGTTGCAACGTCCTTTCTATTCTTGCCTTTATGCTACTTCCTAAGTTGTAGCTCCTTCTTCTCCTACTTTAGCTCTTCTCAATACTTAGGCAAAATTCTGCATGCATTCTGTCTTACTGTCCCTAGGCCCAACAAGATGCTTTTGACAAAAAGGTAAATTTGCTTAACTATTTGCAAATGAGTGGACATAGATGCCCAAAAGATACCATAGGTGGGTCTTTTGCATTCTCTATAATTTTTGCAACGCACGTTGCTGCAACAATTTGTATACTCTTATTCTTTTCATTCATCAATATAAACAAAGGTTTTGTAAAGCTTGCAACAACCAAACATGATCCTGATTGACCACCATAATCTATGAAAGCTAAATTGGCTGAAAAATATTGAGCTAAAAACTTTACCCATTATTTTTGGGAAGGCATCCCAAACATTGGAATTTGGATCCTTAATGTTCTTCACGATAATGGATATGATTTTTGTAAGATGGAAAGCAATAACATCCCCATCCAGATTTGCAATAATGCCAAAAAAATTAAGAAAACCTTTCAGAACTATAGTCTATGCTTGCCATCTATTTCATATAGACATGATAGGTACATTGAGACCCTTTAGGTGAAAGACCATGAACATTTTTTTTCCAATTATTTTACGCCTATCTCATGCGTTTCCTGATCTGGAAGATTTCTCAATCCACTTAAAATTCTATGCTTCAGTTTAATTAATATGACATGAGAAGAAAGGCCTCTATATTAACACACATAATTCATTGAAGCATGCCCTCTCCACAAGTGAAAGGGGTTAAAAAAAGAGATAATTATGAAAAAACAACAAGGGAAAAAAACACACGGCCTTAATGTTGGAGTTCAAACATGCCAAAGTTACAAATTTGATTAGAACTAAAGGCACGATCCTGAGGAGCATAAACATTCTAGAAAGAGATGACTCACTTGATTGTACAAGTATAAATGGAAAAAATACAATGCACCTTCATTTGGCACAACATAAAAGGAAAACATCCTAATATGAATTATTAATACATAGTTTCAACATAAAGTCTTCTTTGTCAATCCTCATAATCATCGACATGCCCCAAAAGATAGTTTTTTTCCAGTTTCTCATTCTTTTCATAGGCCAAAAAATCCTCTATAACAAGGGCATGATCAAATTCCAAGGCCTAGAGATGAAAATAACAAAGAAGATAAACCAAATTACAGACACACTCTTAAAAAATGTACCATTTTAGGTTACAAGAATAATAAGGTGGATATAGACACTTACATGCTCGATTCCCTCTTGTTCCTTCGAAGTTACATTGATATCCTAGGCCATTGCTCCAACAATTTGGATAAAGAAATCCGTGAAGCATAAGGTAAGTGATGTAAAAACAAATTGCAATACAAAATTGTTCTACAAAGGGATTCAAACAATACAAAAATAGAAGATCCCTCCCATGGATGTATACCCTGATAGGAAAATTTAAAACAACTTTAGAAAATTATGCATATATTCACCCTTCTACAACCTTTAACTGGTTCATTAACTAGGCGAAGAAAATCAACCAGGTGATCTTGAATAAGTCTCATCAATTAAGGATTTTGTTTGCTCAACTCCTAAAGCATTGGATCTATTCAAATAATAAAAATATATAGGAAAATGAATAAACAATTCAAAACAAAAAGAACAAACCATTCAAATGAGGAAGCATTTGGAGGAAAAGGCCACACACCTGCAATATTTGAGGATTGGCATATTCTGTTGTACGTAGAGCTTGGAACTGTACAATAACACAATCCTAAACATATAATATATTGAATATACAACATGAAAATGATTAAAACTAAACCAAATTAAGTTGACTGATACTACATATACTCTAATGACAGAGCAACTGCAACTCAAAAAAATCAAGAAACCATTATGATTTAAATGGATTTATTCAACATCTAAGCATTCCTCGCTATAATGAATTTTCTCTATTTCTTGGTAATGATGCAAGTAGGGTCATTTAGCTCACCATAAACAATCAACACATATGACAATTTGTTTTAGCAAGCACAAGCACTCAAGCCCATGCATAATATAATTCTACAATAAGTAGAACTAATTCCACATTTGGTAGAGAACAAAATATTGTACATTGGAAACACATTCCACTATCAAATTTCAATACTGGGATCAAGATAAATACTCCATAGAATGAATTTATTTATTGTTTTTAGGAGAGCATATTTTTGTCATTTCTGTTGAAGTGGAGCTGCAACTTCTGATGATGATTGCAAGTATGATCAAACCATTTCTAGTGATCTCAAGATAGGGTCTTAATGGATAACAAAGTGTGAACAAGCAAGGTGCCCATGCTTGGAATAGTTTTTATTGTTGGTTGCGGAGTTTGATCTTCCTGATTCAGAGATGTTATGTAAGTCGTGTTTGGATCCCATCACCTGACGGGGGGTGTGGGGGGGATTCCCCCCCCCCACTGTACCCACCGGGGGGTCTAGGGGGGGTGGGCGACGATGACTATTTTAGGAGTCACCTCTAGTGGAGGCTTGGGGGCAGTGCCCCCTTAGCGAAAATTTAGGAAAAATGCCTTGTAAAATGTTGTAATTTTAGAGTCATGACTTGGTCAATAATGGGTGATTTATGGCCCATGGTTTTGGTTAGCCCATGGTATTTTCCCATGGTATTCCTTTTATAAAAGGAAGGCATTGTAATACGACGGTGTATTGTATTTTAGCATTTTCAAAGTGATCTATGTGATTGTGAGAGAGATACTATGAGAGACTGAAGAGGAAGTGAAACAATGTTGCTGCAGGTTGTATCCCTTCATTTTGTTGGATTGGAAATTTTTGTGTGAACATATCCCATCTTGGTGAACCATGTTATATCTGTGTCTCTCTTATAATGTGTTTTAATGTTTGCATCTTGTTTATTGTTTATTGTTATTGCTATGTGATCCTGTTTTTCTAACATTTATCAACTCGAATGGAATGTTCTTGCAGTAAAGAGATTCCTCCCAGAGATAATCTAGAATCTTGATTCTGGTCATAGTTAAGGTTGTGATTTATGTGGCATCTTCCTAGGCCATAAGAAATGTGCACATGGTATTCTTCACTTGTTAAATTATTGAAGTGTGTCAAAATTGCAAAGGAAGAGCTAGAAGCCTTACCTATTATGAGGGTGAAGGAGATCCTTTTAGAGGAGTTGAAATATAATTCTTAGTGAGTGTTTCACAGATGATGGTTCTTTCCATAATTTAAGGATCCCCTTCTAATACCCACACCTTTCCGCGGGTTCCAAAAAATCATAAAGAAGCAAATGCGTGGCAATTGTCTATTAGCCACACCATTTCAAACTTTTAGGTTTTGCTTTATCCCCTTTGCTAGTGTTTATGTTAAAGGATGTATATCCATGGAATGACATATCAAAGCTTTTTTTAAATTGTTGTAACATGTTCTAATAACATATGTTGATTGAAATTGGTGAATGAGATTCATAGTTTCTGAGAGTTGAGCACCCTATTTTCTTTAGATAAGACAAGTTTCGGCCCTCTATTTGAATAACCGAGGAAGACTCCCAATGGAAAACATGGAGGGTGAAACAACATATATTTATCTATCATGCATGATGGTTGTTGGTGCCTTTAGTGCCCACCAATAGAAAGAGGTAGTCAATAACCATGAATCATAATAAGGAACCCTTTGGTAATTTTCTATGGATAGTAGATAAAAATCAGGTTGCAACACAGTTCCTTCACAAATAAGACCCACTAAACACCAACATGAACATTAAATATACAGAAGTAGAATGCAATTGAAACAACTAGATCCATGGGTGATCAGGCCCAAAGTATGCTTGCCACCTCTGTGAAACCTAGTCATTTCCATTTTCCTACAATTGTGGTATTCATACATCTGTTGGTGAGGAGAGTGATCTATATGTAACTTTGTATTAGTAACAACTATTGTTTGCAGTCTTACTATAGTTAATGGTGAACATCATGCAAGACAGGTAGGAAGTTATATTTGTGGAATTTTCTGGATGATATTTTTATTAGAACTTAGAACCTTATTTTTATCTAAGGGAAGTTAAGTTTTATTTCCTTTCAATGCAAGAAAATATACGGACTTCTCAAGACAAGGAAAGTTTTCCATGCCTCGTACACTTCAATTACAACACTGAAGAGGACCTTTAATGGTAGCAAAGGTAGGGGGTCAAATAAGGAAGCTAAGGGAAAAGCTCGCATTCACAACAGAGAATCAAAGCAACGTAACAGGGACAGGTCTAAAAAAAATTGTTCAATATCCACCTTGAAGTGGATGAAAGAAACACTTGCTGAGATTGGACAGATCTCCATCCAAGGTGTCTTGTTAAACATATGGGTTTTCTTTACCATTCATAGTGAGTGCTTAAAATTTCAGCCATGCTATTCTTACATTTTAGTCTATTCAACGCTAAAATATTTCTCTATTAAAGTTAGAATGGATGAATGGGTCAGATCACCTTAAATTGTAGCATCAAGTGTTATTATATTTATGGTATATTGGAAGAATTAGTCAAATCTGTATGTTTAAGGGTTGTATTTCACTCATGCTAATTCACATGAACTTGCAAGAATAATTATAGCAACTTTATAGGAGTAAAAAGTGGACACCTAAATAAACCTGTGCAATTTTAGATGATGCTCATTTTATGTATGCATCTCAAAAAATACATCTCCAAACCAATAAAAATAAGGAAAACTAGGAATTCAACAAGATGGAAGTCAGAAAGGCATTATAAAGCATTTTTCTTAAAGAATTATAGAACTCAAAGGTGTTTGAGAAGTGGGATTCTTTCCACTAAGGATACTTGCAACTAAATTTTTAACAAAGTCATTCCTATTACCCTACATGGACACATCATCATCAATAAGAATAGTAAGTAAAACATTTTGCATGATAAAATCAAAACAAACCTTGAAATAAATCAAAATCATGCAATAGAAAGCATTTACCAGAAGTTGCACATTTAAGATATGAAACATGTAAGAGAAAAAATAGAGTTTTATCTCAATCTAGGTTGATATCAGAAACCAGACAAAAAACTAAACTTGAAAATATCCATTTGATATTTGAGGCCATTGGTAGTAAAACAATTGTAAGTTTCTCAAAGTACCTTGGCAGGAGCACCAAGAATAATAAAAGTGCATAATAGATTTGAGACATGATGCAGTGAAAACCACTCAAGTTAATCGACTTGAAATTGAGCTCTCCAATCTTAAGATGGCTAAATTTGCTAGAGAATAAGAGTACATTGCAAGTTTGAAGAACGTAAAAGATGAAATTATCATATCTGGTGGCATAAAAATTCTTATTCAAAATATGCAAGTGTTGTTTTGAATAATATTTCTCTTACATCATGAAAGTTTTCTAGCATTTTTTATAGCTCAAGGCACCTGATTCTCCCTCTTTAGGGGATGCATTTTCAAACCTTATCCAACATCCAGTCACCTTGCAAAATTTTAAAAATCCTAACCCCTCTAAGGTTACCACATTCTCATGTACACATGAGTCTATAGGTAAAATCCCAAATCCCCCAAGAAAAAGAGAACGGCGTGCTCTTATTTGTTAATGTTTGAGAAAATATGAAGATATTTTAACTTTAAAACTTTAATGCAAGATAATATGAACAATGAAATCAAGATAACGTTTAATCACACAAATCTCATCCACAACACAAGATGTACCCTCGGAAAACACTCAAAATAATGATGATGAAAAACCCAACAATTCTTCGGAGCATAATAAATAGATTGCATAGAATGACTTTTACACAATAGCAGATTGCCCAATAAGAGAGAACACATAGCAATAGAGAATACTATTCAATTGTATGGACTTTCCATGTTCCCAACACATTAATAACAAGACATAAGCTCAACCATACAAATTACAGCAAATCGTTGCATGACTTTAGTGCACACTTACACCCATAATTGTGAATTTCCTTCAAGGATAATTAATCCTGTAGATTGGAATACCCATCATGCAAAACATATGTGCCATGCCTTTCATCTTTGACATTAACTAATGTTTAACTGAAATCAAAGTGAACTCATTATCTAACTGAATGTTGATCACTTAGTTAACATGATAACATAAGTTTCATAGTGCTTTAACTGAAGTGTCGTCAAAATATCACTTAATAACTAAAGTGTATTCTTTTGATTAACTTAAATGTCGTATTTTAGTTTAACTAAAGTGTAAACACTTTAGTTTAGAATTCCTTCATTATTAACACTTAGTTAACTATTATTAACTGAATCATGTTGATTGATTTACTTTGCATGGACCACTATGAGTTTATTTAATTAACTTAAGCACACATTGTAACTTTAACTGAAGCTTACAATTTTGAGTTTCACTTAGTCATTCCTTAGGAAATTTGAATTCTTTCTTTCTCTATGCTTATCTCTTTATCTTTAATGCATGGTCTATGATGTGTTAACTTTAATCATCTATCAAATCACATTATAGTCGGAAGATTTGTTACATGCTATGATAATCTTATATTACTCTTAGACCATATAGACATTGCTAAAGTAATTCACTCTAGAGGTAGCTAATCTCTAAAGGAGAATTAATAGCAATATGTGACCATGGTTAGCAATACATCACATAACATTATTGCTTCAACATGAAAATCACTTCACCTCTAGAACTGGAGGCCCACCTCATAGGGTGCCATTTATGAGAATCATGACTTGATATCACTCACAAGTCTACAGTCTTGATATTACTCATCAGACTTCAGTCTTGATATTACTCACAAGAATTTACAATACAACATCGCCAACTCAATCATATTAGGATATATAGGACTTATATTACTCACAAGTTCAGAGAATGAATCCTGATGCTATACATTCAACACTCCCTCTCAGTGAGGGACGTATTCTCTATGTAGTGGGGATTCCTCCCCTACTACGTGCAAAATCACCTACCTTAGATCAACCGGATTTAAGGGTAGAGTTCATGGTACAAGGGATTTTCTTGACCTTGACTTACAAATAATCAATAACAAAATATTTTTTAAGATTTTATGATTTTTACTGTAACTAATAATACAAAAGAATGAGCATACCTTTAAATTGGGCCACTTCAGCCATTTGAGGAAATGGTTCGTAGGCTCCCACGATCCTGGTTTCTGTTTATCTCCAACAAGGGTTGTCAGGAAAGGGATCAAGGGTTATATAGAGTGAAATCAACGTGCAATGTGGGATGGTGTGGAGAAAGGTGTGGGAAGTGAAAATGTTTCTATAATTAAAGAAATTAAGGAATGTTTGTGGGTAGACCTTTGCAATGTATTTATAGGATGATCCAGGATTTTCTTACCCATGGTGTTGACCCATGGTTTTTCATAGTGTATGGCATTTATCCATGGTTTTTGACCCATTCTCATTTTAGGGGTTTTTGGTCCTTCTTGGGAGAATGGGGGTTATGTTGCAATAAATTCCCAACTTCCCTGTAGTTATGGGGGAAGGAATAATGATGTTTTTGACCAATTTTGGTGGAATTTAATTGTGAAGGTCAAAATGGAGGAAATAATGGTGGGATTATGATGAATAATTATGGTTTTGACCATAGAGAGTTATGTGGACAATTTTTGGTGTTAACAGATTGCCCCCTGATGTGTGAGGGCAGGATCTCATCGTATGGCCGATAATCATCATAGGATCAAGAGAGGAATGGCGATAACAGTGGAGAAACTAGAGTGGCGAAACAGGGGGATGTGCCGACAGAGGAGGAGAATTTAGATGAGGACGAGGACACTAAGGAGGACAAAAAGTTAGAGGAGGATGACTCGGACTAGCATCTTGTGATGCTGCCCCCAATGCATTTGAGCATGGGTAATTTTGTATGATATGTATGATCAGAAGAGAAATCCTGTGGAGATTCTCTTTTTTCTACGGATTATGATGTGATGATATGAATGCATGTGGATGCAAATTTTGTATTTTTATGGGTTTTTTGAGTCTCTTGTTATGATGATGACTATGCCTATATGATGCATATGGCATATGTATGCATGGCTATATGATGATGCATGATGCATTTTATTTCCTATATGTGATGATTGATGTGCCACTCTAGAACGTTATTAGCCATTCAGTCTGCTACACTATTCAGACTTCTGGGAACACAGATGAATGAAATGGATTCAAAATGTCTAAAAAAGTGTATAGTGCATAGGAAATTTCTAAAGAGGTAGGGATCACGTAGTCATTAGCAATTATTCAACTAGGTGACAAGGAGCTGGGACTCTAGGAAGACATCAAGGCGATGAATACCCAAGTGAAGGGCAATGGTCAAAAGACCAGCGACACCACCGTACTCAGCCTGGTTGTTGGTAGCAATACCAACACACATTCCATCTATATGTATCAACTCATGTGACAGGGTGTAAGCAGGAATATTTCACCTTCTACGGATATAAGCTATTCCTCTGGTTTGAATGGTTCAGATCCATAACAAATGAGTGAATGACAAAGGATGAAGACCCTCCATGGATGTTGTAGACACCTGGAATGCTGCTTCGATAGTGAACTTGTGTACCTGCAACCAGATCAAACATGCAAACACATCAAATATACCAGAACATCATCCACTTATCCATGTTAGTGACTAAGGAATCTAACAACATGTACATGCGGACTCAAAACAACAGTAATGTGGGATAGAAATCAGCTTTGCATTAAGATGTATGGAGAAGTTTACAACCAATTAAGCCTTAGTGTCGACATGCAACTGCATGAAACCAACACTTCATCCCCATAAGCTCCAAATTTTCTCTCTATGCTCTCAAATGGCTTAGGCCAAGTGGTCAATCCAACAACATAACAATACCTCTATAGTTCTCCCCCTCAACCATTGACATGGGCTTGTGTTTATAAGGCTCAATGGATAGGAATGGTTGAGAGATTTGTGGATCAGGTGGCTTCTAAAATCCTATGATGGGGGATCTCGAGCTCAACTGACCCATAATGATAGGGAAAAGGGAGGACACGAGGCTCATGATCTAGAAGCCTCGAGAAACTTCTCTTTTTCCCATTTTACCCAGGGTACCACTTTTCTCCTCTTATGACAGAGTGGTTTAGGTTAGAAACGCTTATGGGCCAAAGGCCATAGGTGGTGGCACCGCTTATGGAAAACAAGATGAAGGCAGTGTGAGCAAGGTACTGCTCATGGTTAATAGGGAAAGCGTGGTGCTGAGTATTTTCATGTAAGATTGACAAACAACTTGGGTTTCCACTCCAAGTTCTAGGATTAAGGGAAAATATGCAAGTCAAAGGTATTATCACATGGTGGTGATAGAATTTGGGTATAATAGGATGCCCCCCAAAGCATGAGTCTTAGAGGGATACAATAAATGAGAGCTTTGAGAGAACAAGTTGTCACTTCGAGGTGAAAATGTCAGCTCGATTGGAGCATGTCATCAAGTAGGGATCTATAGTACATCAGTATTTTTGACTCATGGATTCAGACAAGAGTTCAAGAACTGAGGAAGATCCGATCAACTGATATATGTATCAATCCCCAGTGGAGTCACCAAATTTGTAAACAAGAATATTTCACCTTCTGTAGACAAAAGTTGTTCCTCTGGTCTGAATGGTTCAGATCCATAACAAATGAGTGAACGACAAAGGATGAATACCCTCCCTGGATGTTGTAGACACTTGGAATGCCGCTTTACCCATTTTACCCAGGGTACCGCTTTTCTCCTCTTATGATAGAGCGGTTTAGGTTAGAAACACTTATGGACCAAAGGCCACAGGCTGTGGCACCACTTATGGCAAACAAGATGAAGGCGATGCGAGCAAGGTACCGCTCATGGTTAATAGGGAAAACGCGGTGCTGAGTATTTTCATGTAAGATTGACAAACAACATGGGTTTCCACTCCAAGTTCTGGGATTAAGGGAAAATATGCAAGTGAAAGGTCTTATCACATGGTGGTGATAGAATTTGGGTATAACAGGATGCCCCCCAAAGCATGAGTCTTAGAGGGATACAATAAACGAGAGCTTTGAGAGAACAAGTTGTCACTTCGAGGTGAAAATGTTAGCTCGATTTGAGCATGTCATCAAGTAGGGATATGTAGTACATCAGTATTTTTGACTCATAGACAGAAGTAACCAACTCATGGCTGCATACCAATACAAGGCGGATCCATGGGAGGACTAAACAAGCATGGCTACTAGAATACAACGTAGATCCATGTGATAGAGGACTCAAACTTGGAAATAGCTACCAGACATACAATGTAGATCTATGTCATATAGACGCAAAGTTGAGCATAGCCATGACCATACAAATGTGGATCCATGCTAGATATACAAAACTCCATTGCAACCTCAAGAAAGCAATGAGTGCTAAACAAATACCCAGGGTCTTCATCTCGTCTTCCACAAAGTATGATTCTATCCATGTGATTACAATGATCTGAAGTTGAACATGGTAGAAACCACTTGAGTATCGGTCGATGATGTGAAACGATAACAAGTGCGAGGGAGATCACCATTGATGTCAATGATTCCCAAGGTACCCTAGTACAATCTACTGAGTGTGAATAGATGTCCTGATGTCGAACACCTAGTCGATTTTATCCATCAAAGGTCAATGATGTGAACCTATGTCAAGAGTGAGAGAATCTGTCATTAAGGAATACAGTTTGCAAGGTACTAAGTTTTTGTTTCTAAGACTATTTCCTGGATGATGAGCTGATGTCGATAGGAATAGTCTCATCGAAGGAGGGCCATGATGAGTCCCACATCGACGACACGAAACTCGGAACATAGTTCTGGAATGATGTGAATGTAGTAACCATAGGACTGACTCAAAAGTACTGACACAGAGACTGTTCTGACTGCAGAGGAAAAACTTCTTCAATTTCCCTTTGAACATTGGGTGGCACGACAAAAGACTTGGCAGCATGAATGAACGAGACAAACTCACGATGCAACAGTAGACAATGCATTCTTTTGAAAGAATCAAAGGAGTGACATGACTCATGAAAGTGGATCATCACGTAGATCAGATGAATACCCAATTGACTGACATGATATGCAGACAAGTGCCATGTTCAAAGGTAATGACAAACTAATGCCATTTATTTGCAAAATGATTCCCTTCCCATTTCCCCCATCATGATTGATGAGTGCCTCTTTTCGGTTTTACGAGTTCAAAGAGGGTAACAAACACTCGGTATAGCTCATCTGGAGACAAGTCCAAACTCATATGTTTTACGAACCTGAGAGAGGAGGGGTTCGTTCCCAAAAACGGGTCTCTCAATGTTTTAATTTAACGAATCCAATGAAAGAAAACTCGGTATCGTTCATGTTTAGAGAGTCTGAACGATTACGGAAGAAGACTCTAAAGGGGTCCTTTGTTGTATGATTTAGTCCCTAAGGCCTAAAAAAGTGTAAAATAATACCTTAGAGAACTCTTCCAGTCATGATTGGCTGGAGTGTTCCTTTTTCGTAAATAGTCTATCCAAATCGAAAAAGAGATAACCTACCGTCGAAAAGATGACTCTTCGAATGCTTTAACGAGCGTGAAGAAGACAATATTGCTCGACAATATTTTCGTATTTAGGGATCCTAAAAAGGGTTTAAAGATGAATCCATTAGAATTTTTCATGTTTGAATCCAGAGCATGAAAAAGTAATAAACTAATCTCAAACCACTTTTCATGTTTTAACCAGAGCACAAAAAATGAAAAGTAAGCTCAACACCATCTTACTATTTTTAACGAGCTCGAAGATCAGTTGAAAGAATGCTCGAAGATTGGTTTCATTTTTTTATGCAAGCTCGAAACTAATGGGTAAACCATGCTTGAAAAATCCCATTAACATGATATATAGAGGTTGGAATCTTTCCCCCTAGCATGATTTCTAGAGAAGCTTACCCCTAGCATGGTTTCTAGGGGCTCGACATGCCCCCCTAGCTTCGTTTCGTCTGACGATTCTTCTTCCATACCCAACCTAAAAAACCTGGTTACTAATGTGAAAATGTTCACTAAGGGGGTAGGAAGAATGAGAATCAGGTAGGCGAAAAGAAGGTTCAAGTTCTAACACTAAAGGGAAGACTCGACTCAAGGGAAGGGGATCTGTTTCATTTTTACACAAGCTTGAAACATAAGGTAACTATGCTTGGAACATGGTTTCATTTTTATGCAAGCTTGAAACCAAAAGGTAAACTATGCTTAAGGAAACCTACTTCATTTTTTAACGAGCTTGAAATAGAAAATGAACTATGCTCGGGAATGATTTCATTTTTATGCAAGCTTGAAACTAAAAGGTAAACTATGCTTGAGGATATCCATTTAATTTTTTTAACGAGCTTGACATAGAATGGGAACTTTGCTCATAGGCATCTGTTTCATTTTTTAATGAGATTGATGCAGAATGGGAACTATGCTCACCACATGGTTTCATTTTTATGCAAGATTGAAAGCAAAAGGGTAAACTATGCTTAAGGAGTGGTTTTATTTTTTAACGAGCTTGAAACCAAAAGTAAACTATGCTATAAAACCTGCTCCTATGGAACATGATATCCAGAGGTTGGTAGGTTTCCCCCATTTCATAAAAGCTAGCGGCTTAGCTCCATTATGATGTCCTTAGAATAGAGCCATGCCCCCCATTTTAACTATGATGGGAAGAAGCTAACTAGAAGAAGGGGAAGGAACCACAAGAACATGCGGCACATTCAGGGTAGTCTGATTACTAGGAGTAATTCAATGGTCAGGTGTAACAAAGGCAAACTGATCAATGGTCACAATCTTCCCATCATGGGGAAAATACATAACTCTAAAGAGTGTGGACATAACAACCTTCATGGCATAAACATAATCACATCCAAGGAGCAGATTGAAATATAAAGGACCTTGGACCACCATAACATCAATGCAGATAGTTTTCCCTCCTAATGTAATAGGTAAATAAGGAAGGGTCCCTAAAGGTGCAGTAGGTATTCTATTAAAATCCAGTATCTGATCGGTGGCTAGCACAAGTTGAGGACAGCCTAAAGCTTGCCAAGTAGTTGAGGATAGAATATTAATAGAATCCCTTTCGTCAACAATAGTGTGAAGTATCCGCCTAGCAGTAACATTCACAACTATCTGGAAAGGAACACTCAAATGAACATGAGACTCTGTTAGGTTACTCCAGTCAAAGGAAATAACCTCACTAGTCGGAGAGGGTTCTGTCGAAATAGACAAAATTTCCTCTTGTCGATACCAATCAGAATGAAGCATAAAAACTTCAGCAGGATTCAATTCATTCTCTATCGGAAAAGAAGAACAAGACGAAGATTTTTTCAAAGAGACTACTTTAGTCTTAACACGCTCTGATGAAAGAGCGGGATCGGGTGGAAATGACACCAACTTGACCACTTTAACTTTACTCTCCAAAGGAAGAGTGGGATCAACCACAGATAAATTTGAATCAACCACTTGGTCAACCAGTGGGGGATCAAGGGATAATTTACTATCACTTGTTGGAATCACCTGTTGATGATCAGTAATATTTTCCAACCAACACGAAGCTTCATCCATGCTTGGACAAAGAAAAGTACGATGCATAGCCTTGCATATCAAACAAGGATACAAGACTTTACCCTTACGACCTTTTACCAATGGGTCACTGGTTGAGGGAGTATCGTCAACATGATGATCATAGGTTTATGACATAAATGGTTTGGACCTTTTAGACCACTTCATTATACCAAAATCCTGTCACCATCATTTGATAAGACATTTGACATACCTACTTGCTCTAAATCCCAACTTCTGGAGTGGAAACTCATATCATTTGTCAATATTTTCATACAAATTCCCAGAACTGCGCTTAACCCTTTATCCATAAGCGGTACCCTTATTCACACTGCCCATACTCTGTTTCCCACAAGTGGTGCCATTGCTTATGGCCCTTAGTCCATAAGCGGTTATTACTAGAACCGCTCTGTCACTAAAGGAGAAACGCAATACCCTGGGTAAAAAGGGAAAAAGAGAAGCTTCTCGAGGCTTCTAGATGATAAGCCTCGAGATATCCCTTATCCCTACTGTTGTGGGTCTGTTGAGCTCGAGATCCCCCATCCTAGGATCTTGGAGGTCACCTCACCCACAAATGTTTCAACCTACCCTATCCATCTAGCCTTGTAAATACAAGCTTATGGCCATGGTTGAGGGGGAGAACTCTTAAGGCATTGTTATGCTGTTGGATTGATCACTTGGTCCATATCATTGGAGAGCATAGAGAGAGCTAGAGTCGAAGCTTATGGGGATGAGAATGCTTGGTTTCATGGAGATGCATGTCAACACTAAGTTCCCTCGTATGTCGGTAATGCTATTTTAGGATGTTATGTGCCTCCTTATGTATTTGGGGGACAACCCTTTTATCAGTTCTACAATTATGGTTATGTAGCACCCCAGTCTCAAGGTGTACCAAATTATAATATTCCTGTGCATCCTTTTATGGGTCAAGTAGGAGGAGGTTATTATCCGACTGGACAAGGACATGGTATTTACAATAATCAACACTATATGAATCAATATTGTCAAGGAGCATGGAACCAAATGGAACAACCTAGGCTCCCTTTCTTAGCTACATTTAACTTGTCTGACTTGTCGAAGTTGACAAATTATCCGGTTTATCATGATTCGATGTGGCCGGTTGTTCCCCCTAAGATTCCTTCGGACATTCAAACGTTTGAAGGTAAGAATGGTGAGGACCCTGGAGAGCATCTTACCACTTCCCACCTATGGTGCTCTTTGAATTCTATGAATCATGTCTCGGTTCATTTGTGACTGTTTCAACGCACCCTTACAGGACCTTCAGTGAAATGGTACATAGAGTTTCCTAGGGGCACATATTGAACCTTTAATGATCTTTCCATGACCTTTTTGAGCCACTTTCAACACCGATGCATCACGATGCCGGTACCAAACTCTTGTCGATATTTTGGCAAGATAAAGCCACACATATTTCTGATCATATTCAAGAGTGGTATAGATGAAAGAGGTTGATTAAGGTCAACATTCCACCCGAGTTTCTATTGGAATGGTTCCTTAACTCGTTATTTCTTTATATTGCAAAGGATGTTTCAATGTCTGGAGTTATGAATGAGGAACAAGCTATTTTTCGATCTCAACAATTAGATTTGATTTATGCTTAGTCTGGGCTCTTAAATGAGATTATACTGAATGCTCCGTAGTCAAATTTCGGGCCTAAGTTTAAACCTGGGCCACATTCTAATGGAATTGTTGGCTCCGCGAGTACCAAAGTCGTAGAACAGGTTACAAATCAAATGAGGAATTTGTCTATTAACCATCTTGTGACCAGATAAGCTATGACTTCATCCAATCCCACCCAAATGACATATGTCCTCTCAATACATTCATCGAATCATAAGGGTAACCAGAAGCTTGGGTTGAATAAGAATAAGGGAAGAAATAATAGGAGAGACGGGAATAGGAAGGAGAACCCTAACGATAACAAGAATGGTAGTGATGTTGGGGGGACAAGAAGTATAAATGGAAGGTTAAGTTCCCTTGCAAGATTTGTGGGGGATATCACCTCACTTACTTGTGCCCCAATATCTATGAAGCCTTGAATTTCATTGCACAGAGCCTATTTGTGTTAATGGATCCTTTACCCCATAACCAAAATATGGCTTTGAGGAGTGTGGACTCCGAAAATGCTCCTGGTGGGCATCAAAACCCACTGAATGCTAAAGGTGGCCATGGTTGTATTAACATGATGTCTACTTCTAATATTGCAACCTGCAAGAAATATTATAGTCCATCACAAACCAACATGGGTAAAGAGCCTGCACCTCCTGAGAAACCTTTGCATATTGAAAAACTTGAAGAAATAACTCACATTCCTAGGGGAGTCTTAAAGTGCTCGGGCCACAATCCTAATGCTCAAGCTTCCCAACACTATTTTATTATCGAGGATTTGATCCAGACTCCTTGTGTGATGTTATCTCTCAAAGTCTTTCAGACTTTTCCTTCGCAGAGGAGAGATTTGTTGTCTGTCCTCTAGATGGTTGATTCCAATCCTTCCAATACGATTATATTTGATACCCATGAGGTCCAGGATCACTTGCCTTACCATGTGTATTTCTTAGTCCATGTGGAGTGTATGAACAACATGATCAAACACATGATAGTTGATAAAGGCATTGCAACTTTTGTGATGTCTTTGGCTTGCTCGAAAGGTCTTAGATCACCCACATTGTCTAAATATGGAACCATGTGGACTACATTTGACGAACGATATTTTCAACCGCATGGAATAATTCCTTCTCTTCAGGTCCAGTTGGGACGGAAGACCGTGTCAATATAGGTTGAGGTGGTTAATGCACCCCTTGACTATAACCTTTTACTGGGCCGGAATTGGATCTACGCTATGAAAGCAATCATATCTTCCATATTCCGTGTTATTTGATTTCCTTTGAAGATCATATCATAACAATCGACCATATGTCATTTGATAGTTCCAGTTCTGGTGCATCGTCAAGATCCACCATCCCGGCTATTGACAATTCTCAACTGACAACTGAGGATGTTGGTGTTGGAATGTATATGTAATTGATGGGATCCTTTAATGTCGTAATGCCAATTTTGACCATTGGTTCCACTCTTGGTAGTGCTTCATCATATTCAAGTTCAATCCCTTTTAGAACTATGTATTTAGCAAACCCTTGGATTCTTCCGTCTTTGAGTTGTTAGGATTTATAATCCTCCCTTTTCCAAACTATCTATTATATTATATTTGCCTAACTTAGGAGTCATTTATTTATTATTGGGTCCACTAGTACCATTGGGTCCACTTGGTCTAACGGGGCCACATGTACCAGTCACTAGAGTTTGGGGAACACCGATAGAGGCTAACTAGAACTGACTACACCTTCATGCATTAGTTTAGGCGTCTCTTAGACCAATACCTATGATTTAGGAGCCACTGGGAGTGTCGGCACTAACCTCTTTCAGTTGTTAGAAGTTGGTGACTAGTCAAGCTTAGTTATGCTTCAGTTAGATTCAGTTAGATATCCTCCAGTTTAGTTAGCAGAAATTGTGCATAGCTGCATGTGGGAAGGCACCAGTTCTCACCTACTTCTCACCTACCACTGTAGTAATACTAGTTTAACAGATTGCAACTGATTGAGAGACTGGATTAGACACCTAGAGTTATCTCGTTGAACTCCGATAGTGATTTAGACACTTCTAGCTAGCCATGCAGTCAATATTGAGTTGGTAGATTCGAATTCATCTCTCATGATTCAAATTCTCCTTTATGTAACACTTTTGTATACTGTTGGGATTAATGAAGTTTATAGTGTAATTATACTGAGCAATTCTTATCTGTTTCCTGTGAGATTTGTTTTGTTGAGTGGGTATTATTCATTCCTTTTCACTGCAAATAATTAAGAATCTAATAACACTCCTTACTTGAAGACCAATGGCATATTAATTCTAACATTGTATCCGAGCCATCTTAGGCAAGCTTCAAGTCTGTCTACTCTCCATTTTACACTAGAAGCAACTAGGTTTCCATAGAAGTCCGGCAAAGAGTGCCTTGCTTCCTCTGAATTCATTCAGAGTGGCGATGTGGGCATGATGAACCCTGAAAAAGTGTACATATCAAGAAGGAAGTCTTGATTCTGAAATAGCGTGAATTAATTTTGGTTTTGTAGTGATATTTTGTAGGTACAACTTCATATGGATTCGAGATTATCAATTCCTCTTCTTACTCCATCCACAAGATATTCAGAATGGAAATTGAAGATGATTGCATCTCTAAAGATACAAGGTCTCTATGAGGTATCTATTGGGATTGGTAAAGAGTCTTATGAAGATGAGAATGAATGGCTAAATGACGGTGATAGAGACTTTGGAAGAATATGTATGTCTTTTTCTCCAAGCTTGGCTACCTTTTTGATTCCGCTGAATACCCAAAGGATCTCTAGACAAAATTGGATAGAACCTTTGGCAAGCACAATGAGGATAATTATAACAATTTGGAGAGCACACCCAACACCAAAAGAGTTATTTATTCAAAATTCTTGGCCTCTACTCTCTCTGATGAAATTGTTCAAGATGAAGAAGAAGCTGAATCTTCCACACAGTGAATTCAAATTGAAGAAAGTATCCTTGGAGTGACTCCTTCTCCTGCTGCTCCGAAAGTTTATGAGATCTATAATATCTCATCATCTCATATGGATGATCCAGATTAAGAAATTTGAATGTTTGTTATTGAAGAAAAACTCTCCTTCCATTCTATGCAAACATTCTCCAATGATTCTTTTTTAAATTCTGTGCAAAGTTTGCAAGTGATTGCTTCAAAAAATGAAGAAGAATTCGGTTTCTCTCCCTTTAATGTTGCTTCTGGTGTATAGATAAGTAATAATTTGGATATTTTGGAAATAATATCAGTTTGTAGGAGTGATTCATTCACTCTTGTTTATCTAGAGCTTCCAGAAAATTCTTACATGATTGCATGCACCAATATTCAAAATTTTGAAGAAGGAGAAAATTGTGCATCTACCATCTCGGTGGAGCACACTCTTGGATCTGATATGAACCTATTTGGATCTGATATGAAATTATTTGGATCTGATATGATATTATTTGGTTCAATTTTTATGTTTCAAGAGCTTCCAGTCATGCTTGTAGCTATTCGCATCAATTTTGGTGTGAAAAATCAAGTACCAAAAGTCTCTTTTGAAATTGCTGCTAGTGATTTGATGTAAGTAATATTTTAAGAGTTTGCTGATATTATATTTTATGAATATATTGATATTTTGGAAATAATATCAGATTGTAGGAGTTTTCCATTCACTGTCATTGATCTATAGCTTCTAGTGAATTCCTACATGATTGCATGCACCAATACTCAAAATTTTGAAGAAGGAGAAAATTGTGCATCTACCATCTCGGTGGAGCACACTCTTGTATATGATATGAAATTATTTGGATATGAAATGATGTTATTTGGATATGATATGATATTATTTGGTTCATGTTTTAATCTTCAAGAGCTTTTAGTCATGCTTGTAGTTGGTCTCATCAATTTTGGTGTGACAACTCAAGTACTGCAAGTCTCTTTCAAACTTGCTGCTGGGGATTTGATGTTAGTTTCCTCTTATGAGTTTGATGATATTATATTTTGTCAATAATTAGTTATTTATGAAGATATATCAGATTATGGAGCTCAAGAATTCTCTTTCCAAAGTCCCAGGGCTTCTCTACCTTTCTATTTGATCACATGCTCATCTCCTCACATAACTAGTAAAGAGGGAGACATTTTGCATTCGCCTGGACACATGCTCTTAAAACTTGGAGCTGATTATACCTCAGATGGTCTGATGTTTAAGGCTGCAATATATCGGTTTCTTGGCTGTTCCTCACATGGTTCGAATTCTCAAGAACTTTTTCTCTCTCATCAGTTGATTTCAGTTACTCTACATGGGTCTAGTTTTCATCTAGTAGTTGTCTATATTTCTGATTTAGTTGAGAATATTATTCTTCTTCCAAAGAGGAATATTCCTCCAGACATAATCATTAGTTTGGATTCAGAGGCTCACATGCACAGATTCAGGATGCTGCTGCACAAAAGAACTAGAATACTGCTTTATTGCAACAAAAGATTTTGCAAGTTCTTAACTTGTTTTTCCTGTTCCTGCTTATTTTGAGTGGGGATTTTTCCCATGAGGTTTTTCCCTATTTCCACGGTTTATTAAGAAACATTTTTTACCTTTTAGATTTTATATGGGAAAATTTTGGCCTTGTTTCTAGGGCCCATAGTTGTCCAAGTTAGGATTCAGGGGGGGTGATACGATTTATAATCATCCCTTGTCCAAACTGTCTATTAGATTATATTTCCCTAACTTAGGAGTCATTTAGTTATTATTGGGTCCACTAGTACCATTGATTCCACTTGGACTAATGGGGCCACATGTACCAGTCACTAGAGTGTGGGGAACACTGATAGAGTCTAACAGGAATTGATTGCACCTTCATGCATCAGTTTACGTGCCTCCTAGACCGATCCCTACAATCTAGGAGCCACTGGGAGTGTTGAAACCAACCTCCTTCAGTTGTTAGCAGTTGGTGACTAGTCAAGATTAAATATGCTTCAGTTAGATTCAGTTAGATATCCTCCAGTTCAGTTAGTGCCATTTATGCATGGCTTCATGTGGGAAGGCACCATATCTCACCTACTTCTCACCTACCATTGTAGTTAGACTGGTTTAACTGATTGTGATTTATTGAGAGACTGGATTAGACATCTATAGTTAGCCTATTGAACTCCGGTAGTGATTTAGACACTTCTAGTTAGCCATGCAATTTGTCTTGAGTTGGTAGATTTGAATTCATCTCTCATGATTCAAATTCTCCTTTATGTAACATTGTTTTATATTGCTGGGATTAATGAACTTTATATTGTAATTATACTAAGCAATTCTTGTTTGTTTCCTGTGAGATTTGTTTTGTTCAATGGGTATTATTCATTCCTTTTCACTGCAAATAATTAAGAATATAATAGCACTCATTACTTCAATATCAATGGCATATTAATTCTAACATGGTATCATAGCCATCTCAGGAAAGCTTCAAGTCTCTCTACTCTCCATTGTATAGCAGAAGCAGTTGGGTTTCCACAGAGGTCCCGCAAAGAGTGCCTTGCTTCCTCTGAATTCATTCAGAGTGGTGGTGCGGGTGTGACAGACCCTGAAAAAGTGTACATGTCTAGATGGAAGGCTTGATTCTGACATAGTGTGAATTACTTTTGGTTTTGCAGTGATATTTTGCAGGTACAAATTCATATGGATTCGAGATTATCAGTTCCTCTTCTTACTCCATCCACAAGATATTCAGAATCGAAATTGAAGATGACTGTATCTCTAAAGAGAAGAGGTCTCTATGAGGTGTCTATTGGGATTGGTAAAAAGTCTTATGAATATGAGAACGAATGGCTAAATGCTGGTGATAGAGCTTTTGAAAGAATATGTATGACCTTTTCTCTAATCTTGCACTACCTTATTGATTCTGCTGAATACCCAAAGGACCCCTGGAAAAAATTGTATAGAACCTTTGGCAAGCACAATGAGGATAAGTATAGCAGTTTGGAGAGCACACAAATCACCACAAGAGTTCTTTATTTAAAATTCCTGGCCTCTACTCTCTCTGATGAAGCTGTTCAAGATGAAGAAGAAGCAAAATCTTCCACACAGTCACTTGAAATTGAATAAAGTCTCCTTGGAGTGACTCGTTCTCCTGCTGCTCCAAACGTTTATGAGATATCTGATATCTCATCTTATCATATGGATGATACAGAATAAGAAATTCGAATGTCTATTATTGAATAAAAAATCTCCTTCCATTGTATTTAAACATTCTCCAGTGATTCTTTTTTAAATTATGTGCAAAGTTTGCCAGTGATTGCTTCAGAAATGAAGAGGAATTCGATTTCTCTACCTCTAATGTTGCTGCTGGTGTGTATATAATTAATAATTTGGATATTTTGGAAATAATATCATATTTTAGGAGTGATCCATTCATTCTTATTGATCTAGATCTTCCAACAAATTCCTACATGATTGCATGCACCAATACTCATAATTTTGAAGAAGGAGAAGATTGTGCATTTACCATCTCAGTGGAGCACACTCTTGGATATGATATGAACCTATTTGGATCTGATCTGATATTATTTGGATCTGATAAGATATTATTTTGTTCATTTTTAAAGTTTCAATAGCTTCCAATCATGCTTGTAGTTTTTCTCATCAATTTTGGTGTGAAGAATCAAGTGCCAAAAGTATCTTTCAAAATTGTTGATGGTGATTTGATGCCAGTATTCTTTTTTGAGTTTGCTGATATTATATTTTATGAATCTTTGGATATTTTTTAAATAATATCATATTTTAGGAGTGATCCATTCAATCTCATTGATCTAGAGCTTCCAACAAATTCCTACATGATTGCATGCACCAATACTCAAAATTTTGAAGAAGGAGAAAATTGTGCATCTACCATCTCGATGGAGCACACTCTTGGATCTGATATGAACTTATTTGGATGTGACATGATATTATTTGGATATGATCTGATATTATTTGGTTTAGGTTTTAATATTCAATAGATTTCAATCTTGATTGTAGTTGGTCTCATCAATTTTGGTTTGACAAATCAAGTACCGCAAGTCTCTTTCAAACTTGTTGCTGGGGATTTGATGTTAGTTTCCTCTTATGAGTTTACTGATATTATATTTTGAGAATAATTAGTTATTTATGAATCTATATCAGATTATGGAGCTCAATAATTCTCTCTCCATAGTCCTAGGGCTTCTCTACCTTTCTATTTGATCACATGCTCATCTCCTCACAGAACTAGTAAAGAGGGAGACATTCTGCATTCGCCTGGACACATGTTGTTAACACTTGGAGATGATGATACCTCACATGGTCCGATGTTCAAGGATGTAATATATCAGTCACTTGGGTGTTGTTAGCTGGAATATTTCACCTCCTATGGATAGTAAGGTGTTCCACTGGTCTGAATGGTTTAGATCCAGAACAATTGAAGGACAGAGGTTGAAGACTCTCCCTGGACGCCGTAGATACCTAGAATGTGATTATTCGATAGTAAACCTATGTACCTGCAATAAGCTTAAACACACAAACACATCGAAACTGCCAAAATATAATCTACTGATCCATGTTAGTGACTAAGGAATCTAACAACATACATGTGAAATTGAACAACAACAATAATGTGGGACAGAAATCAACTTGCATTAAGATAAAAATATGGAGAAGTTTACAACCAAGCCTTAGTGTTGACATGCATCTCCATGAAACCAAGCACTCTCATCCCCATAAGTTCCGACTCTAGCTCTCTATGCTCTCCAATGACTTGGGCCAAGTAATCAATCTAACAACATAACAATACCTTAAGAGTTCCCCCCTCAACCATGGATATGAGCTTGTATTTATAAGGCTCAATGGATAGGGATGGTTGAGAGATTAGTGGATGAGGTGGCCTCTAAGATCCTAGGATGAGGGATCTCGAGCTCAACTGACCCACAATGATAGGGATAAGGGAGGACATGAGGCTTATAATCTAGAAGCCTCGAGAAACTTCTCTTTTCCCCTTTTTACCCAAGGTACCACGTTTCTCCTTCAATGACAGAGCGGTTCTGGTAAGAAACGCTTATGGACTAAGGGCCATAAGTGGTGGCACTGCTTGTGGAAAACAAGGGATAGGCAGTGCGAACAAGATACCGCTCCTAGACAACAGGGAAAGTGGAGTGCTGGGAATTTTCATGAAAGATTGATAATTAGCATGGGTTCTCACTCCAAGAGCTGGGATTCAGGGAAAGTAGGTATGTCAAGAGTCTTATCACATGATGGTGACAATATTTTGGTATAACATGATTCCCCCCAAAGCATGAGTCTTAGAGGGATATGATAAATGAGAGCTTTGAGAGAACAAGTCGTTGCTACGAGGTGAAAGTGTTGGCTCGATCAGAGCATGTTGTCAAGTAGGCATCTATAGTACATCCGTATGTTGACTCATAGACACAAGTAACCAAACTCATGGATGTAGACCAATACAAGGTATATCCATGAGAGGAATAAACAAGCATGGCTACTAGAATATAGCATAGATCCATGTGATAGAGGACTCAAAATTGGACATAGCTACTAGACATACAATGTAGATCTATGTCACACAGACGCACATTTGAGCATAGACACGACCATACAAATGTGGATCCATGCTAGATATACAAAAATCCATTGCAACTTGGGGAAAAGCAATGAGCGCTTTAAACAAATACCCAGGGTCTTCGTCTCGTCTTCCACAAAGTACGATTCTATCCATGTGATTACAATGATCTGAAGTCGAACATGGTAGAAACCACTTGATTACTGGTCAATGATGTGAATTGTTAACAAGTGTGAGGGAGATCACCATTGATGTAAATGATTCCCAAGGTACCCTAGTACAATCTACTGAGTGTGAATAGATGCACTGATGTCGAACACCCAGTCGATTCTATCGATCAAAGGTCAATGATGTGAACCTATGTCGAGAGCGAGAGAATCTGTCATTAAGGCATACAGATCTCAAGGTACCAAATATTGTTTCTAAGACTATTTCCTGGATGATGAGCTGATGTTGACGGGAAAAGTCTCATCGAAGGAGGCCCATGACAAGTCCCACATCGACGACACGAAACTTGGAACATAGTTCTGGAATAATGTGAATGTAGTAACCATATGACTGACTCAAAGATACTGACACAAAGACTGTGTAGACTGCAGAGTTAAAAATTCTTCAAATCCCCTTTGAACATCGGGCAGCACGACAAAAAGACTTGGCAGCATGACTGAACGGGACAAACACACAATGCAACAGTGGACAATGCATTCTTTTGAAAGACTCAAAGGATTGACATGACTCATGAAAGTGGATCATCGTGGAGATCAACTGAATACCCAATTGACTGACATGATGTGCAGACAAGTGCCATGTTCAAAGGTAACAACAAACAATTGCCATTATTTGCAAAATGATTCCCTTCCCATTTCCCCCATCATGATCGATGAGTGCCTATTTTCGGTTTTACGAGTTCAAATAGGGTAACAAACACTCGATATAGCTTGTCAGAAGACAAGTCCAGACTCATATGTTTTATGAAACTGAGAGAGGAGGGGTTCATTCCCAAAACGGGTCTCTCGATGTTTAATTTAACGAGTCCATTGAAAGAAAACTCGGTATCGTTCATGTTTAGAGAGTCTGAACGAATACATAAGAAGACTCCAAAAGGGGTCATTTTTCATATGATTTAGTCTCTAAGGCTTGAAAAAGTGTAAAATCATACCTTGGAGAACTCTTCTAGTCATGATTGGCCGGAGTGTTCCTTTTTCATAAATAGTCCTATCCAAACCGAAAAAGAGATAACCTACCGTTGGATGACTGACTCTTCAAATGCTTTAACAAGTGTGAAAAAGACAAGATCGCTCGACAATCTTTTCACATTTTAAGAGTCCGAAAAGAGCTTAAAGAGGACTCTATTAACCTTTTTCACGTTTGAATCTAGAGCACAAAAAAGTAATAAACTAAGCTCAAACCACTTTTCCTGTTTTAACCAGAGCACAAAAAATGAAAAGTAAGCTCAACACCATCTTACTGTTTTTAACGAGCTCGAAGATCAGTTTAAAGAATGCTCAGGGATTGGTTTCATTTTTATGCAAGCTTGAAACTAATGGGTAAACTATGCTTGAAAAATCCCATTAACATGATATACAGAGGTTGGAATATTTCCCCCAGCATGATTGCTAGCGAAGCCTACCCCTAGCATGGTTGCTAGTGGCTCGACATGCCCCCAAGCTTTGTTTCATTTGAAAATTATTCTTCCATACCCAACCTAAAAACCTGGTTACTAATATGAAAATGTTCACAAGGGGGGTAGGAAGAACAAGAATCGGGCAGGCGAAAAGAAGGTTCAAGTTCTAACACTAAAGGGAAGACTCGAATCAAGGGAAGGGGATCTGTTTCATTTTTACACAAGCTTGAAACGGAAGGTAACTATGCTTGGAACATGATTTCATTTTTATGCAAGCTTGAAACCAAAAGGTAAACTATTCTTAAGGAAACCTACTTCATTTTTTAACGAGCTTGAAATAGAAAATGAACTATGCTCAGGAATGATTTCATTTTTATGCAAGCTTGAAACCAAAAGGTAAACTATGCTTAAGGAGATCCATTTCATTTTTTAACGAGATTGACACAGAATGGGAACTTTGCTCAGAGAAAACTGACATGATGGTCAGAACCTAACATGATGGTCAGGTGCTGTTTCATTTTTTAAGGAGCTTGACACAGAATGGGAACTTTGCTCAGAGGCATCTATTTCATTTTTTAACGAGCTTGACACAGAATGGGAACTATGCTCACAACATGGTTTCATTTTTATGCAAGCTTGAAACCAAAAGGGTAAACTATGCTTAAGGAGTGGTTTTATTTTTTAACTATCTTGAAACCAAAAGGTAAACTATGCTCTAGACATGGTTTCATTTTTATGCAAGCTTGAAACCAAAAGGGTAAACTATGCTTAAGGAGTGGTTTTATTTTTTAACGAGCTTGAAACCAAAAGGGTAAACTATGCTTAAGGAGTGGTTTTATTTTTTAACGAGCTTGAAACCAAAAGTAAACTATGCTCTCACACTTGATCCTACCAAACATGATATCCAGAGGTTGGTAGGTTGCCCCCTATTACCTAAAATCTAGTGGCTTAGCTCCATTATGATGTCCATATACTAGAGCCATGCCCCCCATTTTACCTACGATGAGAAGTAGCTAACTAGAAGAAGGAGAAGGAACCACAAGAACATGTGACACATTCAGGGCAATTTGATTACTAGGAGTAATGCGATGGTCAGGTGTAACAAAAGAAAGCTGATCGATGGTCACAATCTTCCCATCATGGGGAAAACACATAGCTCTAAAGAGTGTGGACACAATAGCCTTCATGGCATAAACATAATCACGTCTAAGGAGCAGATTGAAATCCAAAGGACCTTGGACCACCATAACATCAATACAGACAGTTTTCCCTCCTCATGTAATAGGCAAATAAGGAAGGGTCCCTAAAGGTGCAGTAGGTTTGCTATTAAAATCCAATATCTGATCGGTGGCTGGCACAAGTTGAGGAGAACCTAAATCTTGCCAAGAAGTTGAGGATATAATACTAACAGAAGCCCCTTCGTCAACAATAGTGCGAAGTATCTTCCTAGCAGTAACATTCACAACTATCTGGAAAGGAACACTCAAATGAAGATGAGACTCTGTTAGGTTACTCCAGTCAAAGGAAATAACCTCGCTACTCGGAGAGGGTTCTGTCGAAACATAAAAAATTTCCTCTTGTCGAGAACAATCAAAACGAAGCATAAAAACTTCAGCAGGTTTCAGTTCATTCTCTACTGGAAGAGAAAAACAAGACGAAGATTTGGTCAAAGAGACTACTTCAGTCTTAACACTCTCTGATGAAAGAGTGGGATCGGGTGGAAATGACACCGACTTGACCACTTCACTCTCCGAAGGGAGAGTGGGATCAATTATAGATAAATCTGAATCAACCACTTGGTCAACCAGTGGGGGATCGAGGGATAACTTACTGTCACTTGTTGGAATCACCTGTTGATGATCAGTAATATTTTCCAACCAACGTGAAGCTTCATCCATGCTTGGACAAAGAAAAGTACGATGCATAGCCTTGCATAGGAAACAAGGATACAAAAATTTACCCTTACGACCTTTTACCAATGGGTCACTGTTTGAGGGAGTATCATCAACATGATGATCAGAGGTTGATGACATAGACAGTTTGGATCTTTTAGACCACTCTTCTTGTACATGGGAGAGACCAGGACACTCCTTAAGAAGGTGGCCCCCCTTGCAAAGCTTACAAGGGAACTTGGGTTTTTCGGGTGTTCTCTCAGAACGGGCAACATCAAGAGCAGATGGTTGCTACCTTTTCTCTTTCTTATCCTTCTTCTTCTTACTCTTCCCTTTCTTCTTCTTCTTATCCACATGACTACTAACCATAGATATTTGGTCAAGCGAAGAAGAAGAAAGAGATGAAGCCACAACCGATGAAGAAGGAGTAGGATTAGGTTGAGGTCGATCCTCTCCCAAAGGAGAGGTGACATTTGAGACATTTGGTGTAATAGGAATTACCGGATTAAACATCCAGACCGGTAATCCTATAGTTAATCCAGGAAGATTTAGAGTGGCAATAAAGGGAGGACCAATACCTTCACTTGGAGGGAATACAAAAGGTACACCTTGGAAAGGGACCTCTTAAGTGGTAGTCCCAGATGAGGATGCTGTATTTAAACTCTGTAATAACCCCCTAACTACCATGCACAAGCAATTACTACTCAAAGTAAAAGCAACAAGCAAACATGTGAAAGGAGTGGATAAGAGTCAGGAACCTCACAGGACAGGCCAAAAGGATAACTCAGATGGTTTGAGGATTCCTAAAAGGGTCTCTTGATATATGCTAGGTACGTGGGAGCTCAAATAGGTAGTAGTGCTGTCTAATGCATAACCATACACAAGGGGCCTTCCGATATACAATCGAGTATGTGAAGTACCTTTCTATATACCTCAGGGGTACGTGAAAGGCCGTTCGATATACTGACGATATGTGGAAGAACCGCGTGAGTCCTGGGATGTACTGCAGACAAATAACGACAGCTCCTACGCTTAACGACACCCAAACATGTCTCTAACTTATCACTCAAATTGCTAAAACTTTTAACCTAGTACTACTGTTAATTTTATCTTGTGCGTTTAGGTGGAACCATGGAGTGAAAACTTGAATTAAAAAAGATGCACATTGATCTATATGATAATGCAAGTTTTCCTCTTCAATGAAATTCTACTTAAGAGAGGGAGAGAGATTTATTTTCTTCCCAAAAATTCACACCCAAATGCAAATGCAATTCTATCTTTTTAAATGAAAAGGGAAATATCAATGCACCCCAACAATATTCAAGGCAAATAAAAAAGAGATCTAGAGAACATCAAACATAAATAAACCAAAAATGTTTCCTATCTTTTCATGCTTGAAAAAGATGCATAAAAACTTAATGGAAAGTTGATTTCACTAACATTTCCAAACAAATCTAACTCTAATGCATGCAAAGCTGAAAATAGATATTTCTTCTTAATGAAAGTAAGATCTAGAAATTCAAACAATCATGCACAAAACAAGAAGAAAATCATTCAACAAACTTTCGAATAAAGCAAAAGAGAGAGAAAAATAAAACTTCTCTTTAAAACAGATAAGGAAACAAAGAACCAATCTTTCCTACCAAGCACTGAAAAAATCAGCATGCAAAAGGAAACAAGAATCACCCCAAGGAAAGAAAGACTCAAAACAACATGGATTACTCATGCATTCCAAGTCCAAAACAAACAAAAGCCTACACATGAAAATGAAATGTATATTTTCCAATTCCAATGAATAATATCTACAGAAAAGAGCAAGATGTTTCAAGAAAAGAAAAGGATGTAAAATCTAATGCAAGAAACACAAACTTGCTTTAAATGCAAAGGGAATACAACAATCAAAGCGACTGCAGAATATACAATTCATGGCCCTTCCCAGTCGTGAGGGAGCATTTTTTTTCAAAAATACACTTCATTTTCATCAAAAAGTAAGCCAAAAACACACTGAAAATCAAAATAAAGAGTCTGGAATAGGGCCTACCTAGCACCGCACAGATGAAGCCACTGATAGGCAGTTTTGAGGCAGAACCACTTCTTGCTCACTAGATTCAGGTGGTGGCACCACTTACTGCTAACTGGACTCAGGCGGTGGAACCGCTCCTTGCCAAAGGCACATGCGCGGTTCCCTGAATAGATCCAAAACACAAGGAGAATGACTGATCAAGTCAGAAAAAGACCAGATCAAGGTAAAAACTGATTGATTGAGAATAAAAAAGAGCATAAAAGGTCGAAATAATTCAGATTTAGACAGATCTAGAAGTTTCAAACCAAAATCCACTGAGTTAGATAGCAGATCTGACTGAAGAGAGTTGGAGAAGGAGCTTGGATTCGACCAAGAGTTGAAACATTGAGGAAGATCAGATCAACTGATACATATATTCATTCCCTAGTGGAGTCTTCAGATTTGTTAGCTGGAATATTTCATCTCCTGCAGACAGTAAGGTGTTCCACTGGTCTGAATGGTTCAGATCCAGAACAAGTGAAGGAGAGAGGTTGAAGAATCTCCCTGGATGCCGCAGATACCTGGAATGTGATGCTTTGATAGTAACCCTATGTACCTGCAATAAGCTTAAACACGCAAACACATCGAAACTACCAGAATATAATCTACTGATCCATGTTAGTGACTGAGGAATCTAACAACATACATGTGAAATTGAACAACAACAATAATGTGGGACAGAAATCAACTTGCATTAAGATAAAAATATGGAGAAGTTTACAACCAAGCCTTATTGTTGACATGCATCTCCATGAAACCAAGCACTCTCATCCGCATAAGCTCCGACTCTAGCTCTCTATGCTCTCCAATGACTTGGGCCAAGTAATCAATCCAACAACATAACAATACCTTAAGAGTTCCCTCTTCAACTATAGATATGAGCTTGTATTTATAAGGCTCAATGGATAGGGATGGTTGAGATATTAGTGGATGAGGTGGCCTCTAATATCCTAGGATGAGGGATCTCGAGCTCCACTGACCCACAATGATAGGGATAAGGGAGGACATGAGGCTTATCATCTAAAATCCTTGCGCAACTTCTCTTTTTCCCTTTTTACCCAGGGTACCACATTTCTCCTTCAATGACAGAGTGGTTCTGGTAAGAAACACTTATGGACTAAGGGCCATAAGTGGTGGCACCGCTTGTGGACAACAAGGGATAGGCAGTGCGAACAAGGTACCGCTCCTGGACAACAGGGAAAATGCGGTGTTGGGAATTTTCATGAAAGATTGATAATTAGCATGGGTTTCCACTCTAAGAGCTGGGATTCAGGGCAAGTAGGTATGTCAAGAGTCTTATCACATGATGGTGACAGGATTTTGGTATAACAGGTGTTCCTCACATGGTTCGATTTCTCAAGCACTTTTGCTCTCTCGTCAGTTGATTTCAGTTTCTCTACATGGGGCCAGTTTTCATCTAGTAGCTGTCTATATTTATGATTTAGTTGAGCATATTCTTCTTCTTCCAAAGAGGAATATTCCTCCAGACATAATCATTAGTTTGGATTCATAGGTTCACATGCACAGATTTAGGATGCTGCTACACATAAGAACCAGGATACTGCTTTGTTGCTGCACGTTGATGTAATTGTAACTTCGAAATGTATTCACTTGTATATCTTATGTATTGTACCCCGATGTTTATTCCGGGAAGTGTTTGTAATGTAATTGAGTCATGTCATGCCTCTATGTTCTGATTGGGAGTTTCTATAATGTAAACAAGTCATGTCAAGTCATTATGGGTAACCCTCCTATTGATCAAGGGTTAAAGTCCCCACAGTTGCAGGGCCCTAGGGTTATTAGACTCTCCTAGTGAAGTCTGCCCTAGTGAGTTATTGTCAAGTTGGTAATTAGTATAAATAGAGAGTGAGCCTCTCTATTTATCACACACTCACTCACACTCAGTTGTAGTGCATAGCTGAGGGAGAAGAAGTTGCTGGGGCTAGAAAGAAAGAGGCTACTATTGTCGGGAGATCATCTTACTATTTTGGGGTTTTACTTTTGGTGCTGATTCTATCTTTGAGGAAGTTGTGAGGTTTTCTCCATTATGGTTTCCCCGAGGAAAAACATTGTGTTCATTGTCTCTTGTGTTTGATTGCTGTATTTTTTATTCTCTTAGTTAAAGATCCTAATATAATGCTAGCTTAAATGATAAAAATCTAACATGGAATTAGAGCTAACCTGAGAAGAAGACACTGTGCAGTTGCGGGAACTAGGGCTTCCTACTTTTTGGATGTCTCTCCATATATTTTCAGAAAAATAAGATTGGGATAACTCTCCTCCCTAGGGCACATCTTTCTGTCAAAGCATAACCTGATTCTGAGCATTTTCAGTTTTTGACCCGACACTACTGCCATCAATTTGGGATTTCCACAGAAGTGGAATTTTTGAGTGAACCCAGGTCTGGATTGATCTCCTCCTCAAAATTGAAGTTTAGAGATCAAGATCAAAGAATTTGGTTGGACAAAACTCCAAGAAAGTCAAACACTAATATGCTCTTGAACCAACACTGCAGAAATTCAGCTTCAGATCCAGATCCGACATCTTGACCCGGTAAGATCTAAATATTTTGTATTTCCATTTGAGGTTCTCAGTTAAGATGTCTCATCATACCAAGTTTGATGAAAAGCTTGAGGGAGATTATAACTTCCAAGGCTGGAAGTATAGGATCTCCCTGGTCTTGGAAGAAAATGAGTTGGACTCCTACGTCAATGAGGAGGTTCTAGTTCCGGAGGAAGATGAGGCTAAGGCCTTACATAAGAAGAAGTTGGTTATGTATAAGAGGATTATTGCTGATTCAATCAAGGATCACCTCATACCACATGTGTCCTCCCTAAAGACACATAAAGCCATGTTTGATGCCCTAACCAAACTGTTTGAAGGGAAGAACATAAACCAGAAGATGACTTTGAGGAACCAATTGAAGAATGTAAAGATCCAGAATGAGGAGGCCATACAATAATAATTTACAAGGGTCTCCTAGATCAAATAACAACTTGAATCAATAGATGAAGAAGTGGAGAATGCAGAAATTGTGATGACAACCTTGAATGGTCTCCCTAGGTCATGGAATTCTTTCATCCAAGGAATCTGTGCTAGAAAGAAGCTAATTAAGTTCAACAGACTATGGGAAGAATGCTCACAAGAAGAAGCTCAAATATTAGCTCAAGAATAAAAGATGGGAAATGAATATCAAGATCTCACAGTACACTCCAAGAAAGGCAGAAGGGAAAATCATCATGACCAAGGTAAGCATTCTCATCAGAAAGATAATTTTGTGAAGAAGGATCCATCCAAAATCAGATGCTATACATGTGATGAAAGAGGACACTTTGGTAGAAATTGTCCCATGAATAAGATTGGATATAGGAAGAAGAAGAACTCTAAAAGAAGACATCATGCTCACACTACTGAGGATGATGATCCTCCCAGAAAGAGAGTAAAACAAGAAAGTGAAGACTCTTCAAGTGATGAAGAATATGTTCTGATCTTCGCTCTCACAGGAATTATCACACATGGAAGCAAAGATTGGCTTATTTACAGTGGGGCTTCCAAACACATGACAGGATTCAAGGAATCCTTTGAGAAACTATCTGAACATAATTCACCCCATAAGGTGAAACTTGGGGATGACTACCAATATCCCATAAAAGGTAGTGGTGAATCCTCCTACAATCTAGACTCTGGAAAGTCTATGAAAATGAAGGATGTCTTGTTTGTACCAAGATTAAAGAAGAACCTTCTCTCCATATCGGCACTAGATGTAAAAGGCATGAGGGTTGAATTTGTAGATGGCCAAGTCCTCATGTGGATAAGAGGAAAGACTATTGATGATGCAATAGTAATTGGAGAACAAGAAGTAGGATTATACAAATTGAAGGACCATCCAGAACAAGCTTTGGTCCCTAACACAGTAGAGACAAATGAACTTTGGCATAGAAGGCTTACACATGTGCATTACAGAGCACTACCACTTGCAAGCAAAGCTGTTGAAGGTCTTCCAGAAATTCAAGCAAAACATGAAGGATTCTGCAAAGTATGTGTGAAAGGAAAGAACACAAAGAAGACATTTCCAATTAGTGAAAGCAAAGCAAAAGGAATCTTGGAAATCATTCACTCTGATGTATGTGGTCCAATGTCATCCAGTTCTTTAAGCGGGTATGTATACTATGTTTCTTTTATTGATGATTTTTCTAGGAAGACATGGATATACTTTATGCAGAACAAATATGAAGTATTCAACAAATTCAAGGAATTCAAAGCCTTGATCGAGAACCACACTGAAAAGAAGATCAAGAACTTTCGATCAGATAATAGTGGAGAATTCACATCAAATGAATTCAAAGAGTTATGAAAAGATTAAGGGATTAAGAGGGAGTTATCTAGTCCATATAATCCACAACAGAATGGGGCTGCAGAAAGGAAGAATAGAACTATCATGGAAGCTACAAGAGCAATGATTCATGATCAAGATCTTCCCATGCATCTATGGGCAGAAGCTACCAGAACAACGGTGTATGTATAGATCTGTACTCCACACAGAGTACTCGAGAACAAGACACCTAAAGAAGTCATTTTCAACAAGAAACTAGAAGTCAACCATCTTAGAATATTCAGCTGTCCAGTGTACATACACATTCCAAAAGAAAATAGGACAAAGTTAGATCCTTCAGGAAAGAAGGGTATATTTGTGGGATACTCTGAAAGCTCAAAGGCTTATAGAATATACTTCCCAGGATTCAAGAAGATTGACATCAATAGGGACATAACATTTTACGAAGACACAGCTTACAACAAATCCAGAAAGAGACCCGCTGAGGATCTTGAAGAAATAGAAGCACCCAAAATTCATGACACAACCATGAACGAAGAAATTCAAGAAGAAGACCGAGAACTAGAAGAACATGTAGATCCACCTCATGAGAAGAATCCTCATAAAAGTAAAGCTTCTTGGGTACGAGAAGCTATCCAAGGTGCAGAAAGATATGGGGCTCCAGAAGAGAATCACAGAGAAAGAAAGAGTACCAGGTCCTGCTCTGGGTATGTAGCTTTATTATGTGATTTCATCGATAAAGAACCTTCCAACTATGAAGAAGCAGAAGAAAGAAAAGAATGATGCTATGATCAAAGAGTATCAATAGATAATGAAGAATGATGTTTGGGATGTTGTCCCAAGACCAGAAGGGAAGTCTGTTGTAACTTCCAAATGGATCTACAAGATCAAGCATGCTGTAGATGGAAGCATAGAGAAATATAAAGCAAGATTCATGGCTTGTGGCTTCTCACAGAAAGAAGGAATATATTATGAAGAAACCATTGCACCTGTAGCCAGATACAGTTCCATTAGATCAGTACTTTCTTTGGTTGCAGTGATGAAATGGAAGATACACCAAATGGATGTCAAGATTGCTTTCTTGAATGGTGTAGTGGAAGAGGAAGTATATGTAGAGAAGCCACTCGGTTTTGAGACACATGACAGGGAGTCTCATGTGTGTATATTGAAGAAATCCCTATACGGTTTGAAATAGGCACCCAGGACATGGTACGATAGAATTGATGGAATTCTATCCAGTTTGGGCTTTACCAAAAGTAAAGTAGATTCCAACCTTTACTACAAGGTTGAAGATGGTAACCCAATGATACTCCTACTGTATCTAGCTGATCCGTTTGTAAAAGGTATGGATGGGTTGATTGCTGATATGAAGAGGAAGCTTCCTGCCGAGATCAAAATGAAGGACTTGGGTATGATGCACTATTTTCTAGGCATGGAGGTGTGGCAGAATGCAGATGGAATCTCCCTCGGATAAGGGAAGTATGCAGTAAAGATCCTGAAGAGGTTTAGGATGATGGACTACAAGGCCATGACCACACCTATGGCATCGAACCTAAAGCTATTGAGTGATGCTTCATTAGAAGCGGTTGATGCTACGATGTATCGTTAGATGATTGGGTCCTTGATGTACCTAATGGACACGAGACTAGATATTTGCTTTACTGTGAACACCTTGAGCTAGTTCCTAACAGATCTGAGACATGTTCACTTGATTGCTGCAAAGCATATTCTAAGGTACCTAAAGGGTACAATTGATTATGGCCTAAGTATGAGGTGAATCAAAAGATTAACCTAGAGGGTTATGTTGATTCAGATTGGGCAGGCAATGCCATCGATAGGAAGAACACTTCATGGTGTTGCTTCAGTATGGGATCAGGTGTGATCTCTTGGTTTAGCAGGAAGCAATCTTGTGTGGCACTGAGTACAACTGAAGCAGAGTATGTCACTGCTTGTTCAGCTAGTTGTGAGACAGTATGACTGAGGAAGCTATTGTCTGATTTATTTGATCTCCAGTTAGATGCTTCTTGTATATATTGCGACAACTAGAGTTGTGTGAAGTTGTTGGAGTACCCGGTGTTCCATGACAAGTTGAAGCATATCGAGATCAAGTATCACTATATCAGGGATATGGCGCAAAAAGGAGCAGTGAAGCTCCAGTATGTTGTGACAGATGAACATATAGCTGATGTTGACAAAGCCATTGGCCAGAGTGAAGTTTGAGTACTTCAGGGAGAAGCTTGGTGTTATCTAGATCGAGGTTCCCTCTAAAGGGAAGTGATGAGTCCGTGAGTCATTTTGACATGTTGATAGGATTGGTTCCTTCCATGGTCAGATGTAAGGGCTGAGCCATTTTGTCATGACGAGAGGATTGGTTCCTCGCATGTCAGATATGAGTGCTGAGCCATTATGATGTGACTATAGGATTGGTTCCTACATTATCAGATATAAGTGCTGAATGCCATTCTTGGAATGGAGGCACCTGGTCAGTTACCAGGAACACTCAGTCTGGGACTGAGGGCCATTCTGATGTGACTGTAGGATTGGTTCCTACATTATCAGATATAAGTGCTGAATGCCATTCTTGGAATGGAGGCACCTGGTCAGTTACCAGGAACACTCAGTCTGGGACTGAGGGCCATTCTGATGTGACTGTAGGATTGGTTCCTACATGATCAAATGTAAGTGCAGAGCCATTCTGAGGCGATTGTAGGATTGGTTCCTACATGATCAGATGTAAGTGCAGAGCCCTTTCGACATGTAGGAAGGATTGGTTCCTTGCATGGTCGAATTTAGGTGCTGGGCCTTTCTGACATAGATGACTGGATTTGTTTGTCTCATTGTCAGATGTAAGTGCTGGGCCTTTCTGACAGGGTTGTGGGATGTGTTTCCACATGGTCATATGTGAGTGTTGGGTGTGTGTTTCTGATGCGATTGTAGGATTGGTTCCTACACGATTATATGTAAGTGATGGGTGGGACATTATGACTTAGGGTCAGGTATAAGTGCTGGAAAAGACCTACAAGGAGGCTAGGCCTACAACCAACATGACAAAAAGTTGGCTTTGTAGAAATTCCTATGACGAGAAGAATCAAGAGATAGCACCTATGATGATGATCTAGCAGAGATGTTCCAGAACCAAATATGATCCAAATCGAGTGATGATCCAGATCTAGTGATGATGATCCAGATCGAGTGATGATCCAGATCTAGTGATGATGATCTAGATCGAGTGATGATCTAGATCCAGTGATGATGATCCAGATCGAGTGATGATCCAGATCCAGATGAAGATGAATTGAAGATGACGAGGACTCGATGATGATCCAGATGATACAGAGAAGAATACTTATGTTGCTAAATTGTGTCGAGAGAATACCTTCCTAGTTAAGAGGGAGTGTTGATGTAATTGTAACTTCAGAATGTATTCACTTGTATATCTTATGTATTGTACCCTGATGTTTATTATGGGAAGTGTTTGTAATGTAATTAAGTCATGTGATGCCCCGATGTTCTGATCAGGACTTTCTATAATGTAAACAAGTCATCTCAAGTCATTATGGGTAACCCTCCTATTGATAAAGGGTTAAAGTCCCTGTAGTTGCGAGGCCTGTTAACCCAAAAAATCCCTCACTCAGCTCTACATGGCCTACACCACCCAAGGACACCCATGCACGACCCTCACTTGATCCCATTTGACCCTCACACCCTCAGGAAGGCTTAAAAATAGGAAAAAGGGCTTAAAAACCCCTAAAAAGAGCCTAAATAGCTTTCCTAGGGGATAAAACCTCCAAAAAGGGGCTAAAACCCCTAAAAGGAGCCTAAAACCCTAAAAGGAGCTAAAGTTTGAGCAAAAGGGGCTAAATCCCTGACCAGGGGCTTAGAACCCTAAAAAAGCTATAAATAGAGGGGTGGGGTTCACTCTCAAAACACTTCTCCCTTGCATACTGTTATGCTACCCGAGTAAATGCCTTGATACCCTTTGTCTCTCAAGCCACCCACACTCCCTCTCATCCTTCCTCCCCTTGAGCCATAGCTTCCCCATTACCAAGAGAGGTGCTTTTCCAAGCTAGGGCATGGTGGCCCATTCCATCAAGAGAAGGAATAAATTGTTGTTTTGTTTTGTTTATTTGGTTTTATCTAATCCATTTTTTTTTTGCAGGTTTCTAACATGTTCTTGCAGGTTGTTGGAGCTAAACCCTAATCGTGTTTGCAGAGGGGTTTCCATATATTCTTTCTTTGTTGATTCTCTATTTTGTTTTTGTTCATTTTCTGCATTTATCACAAGGAACCTATCCTTCCATACTATAGATGGAAGGTAGCCATTCCGGCCCTCTAGTAAGGGAGAAATCCTTGCTACAGATATGGCGACCATACCAGGTCTATCCCACAAGATCCCTGGGTTTACTTTTCAAAATTTTAGTTTTTATTTCTGTTCTGTTAACCTAGATTAAATTTCTGTTAAATCTAGCTTAGATTCTTGTTTATTTACATTTTTAGTTACTGCCGAGCCTCCACAAGGCAAATCCAAGTCCATTTGGCCACAGTACAGGTTACTGTCAGTCGGATCTGACTCGGGGTCAAAAAAATTTCTGTTTTCGGAGCAGGTCGCTCTTATCGGGCCCAAAAAGGGGACCAAGTCGCTCATTTGGGCCTCACAGGTGCAACCAAGTCACCTATTTAGCCTTGAAAGGTGTGACCCCCTTCCAGAAGTCAACTCGCTTATGTTTGCAAAATCTGGGCGACCACCTTGCCTGTTTCTGGAAAAATTTGGTGACCCCCTCGCCACATTTGACCCGAAAAGTGCGATCTGTCACTCATAATTTGATTTTTTAGTAGTTAAGGACTATCAGTACAGCTCAGCCACCTCTGTCCACCCGAATTGCTTTTATTTCTGTTTATGTCCATTTCATTTATAGAACAAAGTGTAAACCAAAGTGTAAATTAATACTGAATGGGTTAATGAACATAGTTTGACAAAAAATCCACTTAAAATCAACAATCTTTCTTAACCCTTCCTCCTCTACCCAGTCATCACCCTCCGGGGTATTATGGGATAAGATGAAGGGCACAGCTTGTATAGTAATAGGAACTTCACCTATTATTGTTTGAAGCCACTAAAAACGGGTGACTTGGAAGGTACGGGGGGTAGAGAAGGAGGGCTTCTCATGATGCTCAGCGTCCTCCATGTTGACCAACCTTACATCCGGAGGGTGACCTATGGATCTACGGATGGGATTAGTCCCATTGAGTTGAGAGCCCAACACCTTCTCCTGGTTGAAGAAGAATATAGGTGTAAGGTAGTCACCTAGTCAGGCTATCACGATTCAGGATTACAAATGGTACATGACTAAACAATTTTTGATTACTATTGATTTCTTTCAACCACAATGTTATGAACTCTGCAGAATATTCATAAACCATTTGTAGCCACCATATAATAGAAAAACAAAACACATACACACCATATAAATCAACCCAACTCAGTTCATGATGCTAAGTGAGCCAGTAAAATTTACAAATTTACACTAAGTGAAAAATATGCAGTCTTTGAGGACATAAGTTCCTAACTGCCTTAACTGTGGGAAGTACTCAGAATTAGCCCAGAAACGCATTGTGAGGAGTGACACAAGAACCCCAAAGTAGCTGGCCACTCAGAAGAATTGCCAAGCAAAACGAGCAACGACCCCCATCGATTGAGTAGCACGCTCATGAGGGAAAATCCAAGCGCTGTCTTCTGGAAGCCTTGGTGGCCGAGTGACCACCTGCAACCAAAAGGAAGCCATTGAAACCAGGGTCCAATAATCATTACCACCAGTTTAACATTCAAATTTAACACAATTGATCCCTCACGCTCTTCCTCACACCTAAGAGGCGAACCACCATAGTTTGGGTCATTAAACCAACATCGTCGAGACCATTCTCGATGACCTCCCACACCATTAGAAGGCCACACAACCTCTGATTCAGATTCAGACCCATATCAGTCTGAACTAGACCTGCACATTGTACCATCAAGCCCCATGGCTGGTGCAAACCTGGATCCATTTTTCAGCATAGCAATTGCTAGTGGACCCATGTCCACACCACAAACTATCACCAACAACCCTACAAGTGGCCCCAACATGGTCATGCAAACCATTATAAGTCAACTACCACCACCCATATTGACCACCCAATTTGTCCCACCTGCAACACATGGGGGCAGTGGCCCTTCCACCTATGCTGCCCCTCCTGTCATACATGGGGGCAGTGGCCCTTCCACCCACATTGTCCCTCCCACCACACTTGGGGGCATTGGCCCATCTACAATGGTGCCACAAGTACCCCCAGCTATGCAGTTGCATTATGCACCTACAAACCCCACCACCATGGCTGCCCCATCTCACATCAACCTGGGGTCAAACCTTCCTTTCATGGCACATCTCAACTTGCCTGATTTGGATCGGTTAACAAATGAACCTATCTGCCATCAAACTTTTTGCCCCCCCATGCCAACCAAACTTCCCTCAGACATTCCCAAGTTTGAAGGGAAGCCTAGGGGAGTGCCCCCAAAACCACATCATGACGTTTCATCTATGGTGCTCATTAAACAACATCATAGATGATTTGATCAGGCTAAGACTATTCCAATGCACCCTCACAGGTGCTGCAACCAAGTGGTACATTGAGCTACCACAAGCCAAGTACCCAAATTTCAACTCGCTGGGTTTCATGTTCCTGCAATATTTCCAATTCCTTGTCAGATATGATGAAGGGGTGGAGATCTTGTTATCTTGCCGCTAAAATACCGTGACCCACATAACCGACCGCATCCATGAGTGGCGGAGACACCGTAGTCTGTGTAAGATCCAACTTGATGACAAGATCTTCTTGGATTGGTTCCTCAAAACCTTACTCCCACCTATAGCAAAGGACGTTGCATCTGAACGTCCCCAATCCGAAGAAGAAGCCATCTTGAAATCCCAGCAGTTTAATCTGCTTTATGCACAGTTTGGGTACCTTTACACTGTCATTCCAGATGCTCTCCGTGCAGGTACCTCCTACTGGGATGCACCGGGGGCATCCCATGCTGTAGATGGCATCATAGGCTCGGTCTCCTACCAACGACACCACCTGCAATACCACCACAACCAAGCAACACTGCTAGTGTTTCCTACCAAAACCAAACTCTAGACTATGCAAGAATGGTGTCCCAGTCCAGAGCCATGACTTCTTACACACAACCTGCGCCACTGCAGCAGGTTCAGGCCTTGGCTTGGAAAACGCAACAATATGCGGGGCAGATGCCCACATTTGTGGCACTGCCACCCACCCAAATATACTATGCACCACCAGTGCAATTGGTTCAAGCCCCCACCCCTACTGCACCTGCTCCGTTGGGATAGGTGTTTACACAACAAAACTGTCCCAACCAGCTAGCCCCCAATAACCAACAAGACCAAGCCAGGAATAACTAACCTCGGAACCAAGGAAAAAATCAACCGCAGAGAGGCGGTCAACAACCAAACCCTCCCAACAATGCCACAACAAATTGGCTAGCGCAAAATCCTCCATGACCAAATGCACCGAGACGTAATGCCCCATTGCGTACAAACCAACCATGCACACTCTGTGAGGTCTATGGGAACTACACATTCGAGTGTCCCTTCATGGGTCGCGCTAAGTGAGCCATTAGGAACAAGGTTCAACATGACACCAACACAATGGACCAAGCCCAACCCAACCTGACACCACAAGGACCTCCTCCTATGGTGCTCCAAAACCCATTACTAGTCCAAGGATTGGTGGCAACCGCACCCCCTCCCCAACCCAATCCCAATGCTCCGGGGGCACCTCCCATGACAGAAATAGGTTTCCACCACCTGCTAGCTATGACAACCGAAGAGGTCAATCTACAAACTAGATGAAATCAGTACGGAACCAACATTGAACCCGCTAACACATCAATGACATGTATGTCTAAAATAGTCAATGCACCTCTTCAGTTACCCCTTTCCCATGCCCCCCCATACGCTGGGTTTCCAATAACGCCACAGCTAGAGATGCTGTCAACTACAGCATCATGGATCATTTGGCCAAAATGCCTACCGCCATGTCCACTCTTGAGGTACTCAAAACTTGCCCAATGCAGCGGAAAGCCTTACTGGCCGCCCTTGGGGCCGTAGATCCCTATGACTTCAAGTTGATCACATTCAACATGGATAATGGAGAACCACAAATGCCATCAACCATTGCCTTTCAAATCCCCATGTCTATCCGAAATTTGGTTGTGCACTAGTGCATAGTGGATGAGGGGGAATCCACGTGCGTTATGTCGACCCTAGTTTGGCAGAAACTTGGATCCCCAATTCTACAACCATCCTCCACAACTCTACAGGCTTATGATGGCCATCCCACTAAAGCCCAAGGAATCCTCCCCCATGTCCCCATCACATTGGCTGAGAAGACAGTCCTGATTGACATAGAGGTTGTCAATGCTCAATTGGACTATAACTTTCTCCTCAGAAGAAGTTATATGTATGCCATGAGAGCTGTAGCATCAACTATCTTCCGTCTCATGATGTTCCCCCATGAAGGGAAAATTGTGACGGTTGACCAACTGACTTATCATGATTTGCAAGGGCTAATGACACCCACCAACGTTATCCCTACAATCAACACCATTGACCCATAAGGGATGACCACACACGCCAATGTTATCCCTGTGGTCAACACCATGGTTGACAACATACTAGCCTCTCCATTATTGAATGTGGGCCCTTGGTTGTTTGCTGATACCACCATGATGACTCCTTTCCACTTAGTGTCACCACCACCGACACCAAATGAGACCATGGACTTGTGCATGCTCTCATCCAGCACCGCTGCACCCAAACAACAACCATAGCCGCAACCCCAATAGCAACCGCAACACTGTCCATAGCCGCAACATCAACAACAAATACAACATCATCCGCAGCCGCTGCATTACATGGAGCTGCAACCACAACCTCGTCCCCACATACAATCGTCAGGGAGTTATCTAGGCTCCTCTCTAGTCCATACAATTCCCTTCTCTTTCCCTCGCCTAGTGTCATGAGAAATCCAGTAATGGCCACCCTAAACCTACCCAAATTTACATTGGGAATTCCCATGTGGTATCTTGATCCACCAACTCAACCACCAATGCCCTAGGTAGTCTTAACCCCCGTGCAACCCATTGCGGTTGAGTCTCACCCTCCACCCAGCCCGCAAAAACCAACCACCGCACCCGCACCACCCCACCCAAAAAGGGCCAGGGGCAAGAATGCGAAAGCTACCGCAGAGCCTTGACAAATCCCGCCTTGCGCCATCTGCGAAGAATAGGGCCATTTGACTCAAAACTACTGGGAGATTCCAATGATCTGTGCACATTTGGATGCAATGGATACAACCAAAAACCTCCCTGTGGTTGAACATCCAACCGCGCCAATAGTGAGAAACAAGTCATTGAGAACAAACCATGCCTGCGCCCTTTGCGGATTGTATGGACACTATTATCACCACTGTCAATACTTGCCAGAGTTTCCAATGGATTTAGCCGACCTCCGTCAACATTCCCTTGAATCTGAGATCACCCTGATCGAAGAAGTTCACCCCCCACCTCCTTCTTCGGACACCATGTCAATTTACATGATGTCCAGTTCAACCAACCCTATTGTCTCCACCACCAATGACGGTCCATCAGACCTATCTCTTCATTTCTTCCCCAATGACGAGGAGATACTTGAATCCTTAACCGCCTCGGAATACCCACGGGATGACATGCACCATCGCTCGTTCTTCCTCCCTGAAGATCTTGTGTCACAATAAGACTAGTTTTCCGTGGAAACCAAAGATTTCATTCATGGGAAATTCGACTGGTTCAAAAACCCCATTCTGTTACTAGATGCCTTCGAAGAAGGAAATATGGCCGACATCTCACCAACCATCAAGGTTGACATCTCAACCAATCCTGAGGTTGTTGAAGAAATCATGCTGGGGGCATCCTGCTCCCTGGAAGAAGTCGCTGCCTATAAAGCTCTCTTCCAAGAATTTCATGACATCTTTGCCTGGTCTTACACTGAAATGCCTGGGTTGGATCCATCCATCATGGAACAACACATCGACACATATCCCTATGTGGCCCCTGTGCACAAAAAGCAACGGCCCATCCATCCTTCCAAAGTGGCTGCGGTCAAAGCCGAGATAGAGAAGCTGCGCACAGCCGGCTTCATTTACCCCATTGCCTACACCACTTGAGTTTCTAATCCTGTTCTTGTGATTAAAAAATAGGGTATTATCCGTGTTTGCATAGAATTCCATGATATCAATGGGGCATGTCGCAAAGACAACTTCCCAACACCCTTCATCGATCAGATTATCGATGCATGCGCCGGACATGAGGCCTTTTCCTTCATGGATGGATTTTCTAGATATAACCAAATCTAGATCCAGAAAGAAGATCGTTACAATACCGCGTTCACAAACTTGTGGGGCACATTTGCATATTGAGTCATGCCCTTTGGCCTGAAAAATGCTAGAGCCACCTTCCAATGCTCCATGACACACTGTTTCCGCGACCTGATTCACATCATGTTGGTTTGTCTTGACCACCTCATTGCACAGTCGCAGAAGTAAGCACATCACATAGATGGCCTGCGACAAGTCTTCCTATGATGTCAAAAGTATGAAATCTGCTTGAAACCTTTCAAGTGTGTTTTTTGTGTCCTAACGGGCCATCTCCTAGGGTTCATCGTGTCACACAAAGGAATGACCCTCTAACGTCACCCCTTTGAGTGATGATAGTGCAGATTGTAATATAGTCTTTCTCCTTTTTTGTTTTACACATTTTTAAAAAGTGAGTCTTATGCATCGTTTCCCCTCATTGCTCTAGATGGATCCTACCTCAGACCGGTACATTGGATTTGCTGATGGAGCGAGTAGATGGTCTCCGAACCTCGCCTCGGCTGCATGGGTCATCTAATCCCCATCGCACGAGTTGATCCATATCGATGACATATGCATGGGTAGTGTGACCAACAACCAGACTAAGTATGATGGTGTCAATGGCCTCTTGGCCACCACTCTCCAGTTAGGCGTTCACCATCTCGATGTCTTCTTAGACTCCCAGCTGCTTGTTTCTCAGTTGAACAACTACTATCGGGTATGTGATCCCTGCCTCTTTAGAAAATTCCTGCCCACTAAATAGATGGTTAGAACATTTGATTCCATTACATTCACACATGTTCCCAGAAACCTCAATAGTGTAGCAGATCAAATGGCTAATGACATTCTAACCTGGCACATTCATAATCGCATATAGGAAACATACAACCATAACATCATGCATAATCATATCTAAAAATACACACTCAAGTGTAATGTTACATTATCTAGGCGTTACATTCCACATCATCATAAAAAGACTCACATATAAAACCATGAAAGTGCATCCACATGCGTAAAAATATATATAGATAAGTTGCATGTCCAAAATATGTCCAGTACAAAATGAGAAGCCACATATGCTTTCTCAATGGAATATACATAACGATGCAAAAAATCCTAAGTGCACCAAAACACTAGGGGCAGCCCCACTAGGCTGTTAATCTAACTCAGACTCATTGTCTAGCTTAGTATCATCATCTTCCTCAGAAGACTCATCCTCTGTAGGAAGATTGCCTCTCGCCGCTCGACGAAGGTAATCACAGGCCACAACCATCTTCCTCATCACAGAGGTCCACTCTGGAGGAAAACTATGAATGGAAGCAATCACATCATTTCTCAAATGCTGCCAACCATCATCAAAGATCCCATCAACAAGCCACTCCAGATGCAGCAGAAGTCCATCCACCTCCTGCCCTTTCCTGCGAGGGTTCCCCGCAGGTGCCATAGCAACCACTCGCCTTTGATACTCAGGCGACGGGTGGGGACTAATATCTGCATACACAAACAAGGACACCATCAGTCTACACATATAAACATACAACTATCAACCAGCTCAACTACACTATGTATAAAGATGAACATAAAACATCACACATACATACCAGCTGGTCCCCATGCCTGGCTTCCAGGTCGGGGCATCTTGGGGTCCCCATGATAGTTCATACCCACATACAGGTACTCCTCAATGACCATTGGAAGCTGACGCCACTACTCCAACAGCTCCTCAGTGAAAAAGCAGCCCACTCTACCACCACCCTCACGTACCATCATCTGGCACCACCTATGCATCTGTGGCTCTCGTGGACCACTCTCCCGCACACCCCAGTGCGGACGCAAAGTAGGTACTTTCTAAAAAAAGAAAGCATATAGAAAGGAGCCAAAGTAGAAGCCTACCCCATATGCCTTTGCATTGTTCAGCTGATGTCAAACAACCTGAAGATACATCTAGGCCCACCCATAGTATGTGCCCCCCATAGCACGCTCTACCAACTGAAGCTTCCCTCCATATATCTTGTGGCTCCTCGTGGAACCCAAGATACACAATAGTAATGTCACCACCACTCGTGTCGACATGTCCTCAATGTCACACATGAAGATGTGGGAGCCACGTGTAGAAGGAGCAAGTCGACATAAGTCGACTTGAACGAGGACCGACTTAGTCGATCAGCCGACTAAGTCGAGGTACCGACTACGTCGGTCGGCTGAGTAAATACAGTAGTTAGTCTGTTAACTAATAGTTGTGTCGGTTCACCGAACCGACGGGTCGTTACTTTTAACTGATTGTAAATTGTATATATTAGGCTGTTGAGCCACACAAGAACTAAGTTTAGTTCTTGGCTTTGTATGATCCATTGAGAATAATATAATCTGTTCAACCTATCTGTTCTTGTCTCTTATCTCTGTGTATATTTCTATGTATTTTTGTATGTATTATTGGTAACCTTATGTGATCTGTGAGATTACAACATTGGTTCCGTTTTCGGGTTGAGATTACAACAAGGGTTTGATCAGTCGACCGTTTGTAGGCTGTCCTGTATTCCCATAAAACTGCAGGAATTTTCTCATCCCAATCATCTTTGTCAGCACTGCATATTTTAGTCAGTCCTTTTGTCAGTGTTTTATTGAAAGCTTCAATTGCACCATTCGACTGAGGGTGGTATGCTGTACTACGTCGGTGGTCGATGTGAAACTTGTCGGTTAGATTTTTGATAGTTTTGTTAACAAAATGTGATCCTTGGTCACTGATCAAGGTGAGTGGACATCCAAATCGAGTAATAATATTTTCATAAATGAACTTTGCAGCTACTTCACTTGAACATGTGTCGACAGGTTCAGCTTCTACCTATTTAGTAACATATTCTACTGTAGTGATGATATACCTTGCACCTGACCGTCGGGCTGGGACAGGGAATGGTCCTATGAAGTCTATAGCCCAAATTTCAAAGGTGAGACTAGGGTTGACTGAGATCAGGGGAATTTCTGTGCTCGGCAGTGGTCGACCAAGTCGTTGGCATTTGTCACATCGACTGACAAAGGTTTTACAATCCTTATGAAGCGTCGGCCACCATAATCCAGACTGTTGAATTTTCTTAGCAGTTGTGTCGGCCTGAAAGTGTCCTCCTGCTGGTCCGTAGTGTGCTTCGTGCATGATGTGCTCTCGTTCATGGGAAAGTACACATCTTCTAAGAACATCGTCTAACCCCATTTCGACTGGTATATGGACAAGAAGCAGTCGTACCTCTGCACTTCAGAAAACATGCACCTATCATTGCACAGATACTACATGTCGACGTCGAACAAGCCAGGAAAGATCGACTACTTCAACTTAATAAATTGGAAGAACATAGACTTATGGCCATCCAGCACCAGGAAATACAAAAACAACAGCAGAAAGCTTGGCACGACCGTAATATCAGAAACAAAAATCTGTCAGTTGGTGACCTTGCCCTACTGTATAACAGTTG